>JAJMKO010000068.1:24229-45864 GCA_030569275.1 [Candida] sanyiensis | reverse complement strand
AAAAACAAACAAACGAATAGTGAGCATTAACGTGTAAAACCTCTATTTCTTATTGTTTATCCTTTTCAAAAAGGACTCCTTTGCCAACTGGACCAGCACGTCAAGCTCACCACTATCTTTACACATGCTGTAGAAAGAGCTTTTCACATCGCTGATCAACGTGTAAGGATGATCAAACTCAACCACTTCACCGGCATCCATGACAAGGATTCTGTCGTAGTCAATAATGGATCTCAGTCTGTGGGCAATGGTCAAGATGGTACTGTTCGCAAACTCCTGTCTAATAGTCTGCTGGATCCTAGCATCAGACTCATAGTCGATGGACGCAGTGGCCTCGTCCAACAACATAATTTTTGGAGCTCTCAACAGCGATCTCGCCAGACACATCAATTGACGTTGACCTTGCGACAAGTTTCCACCACCTTCGGTAACCTCATTCTCCAAGTTTAAGAACTTGTTCACATTCTCACCGTCAGAACCACTGCTTCTCGATGCAACAGGCTCAAGGGCATGCGGTAGCTCTTCAACACTGATAAGGTTGACTCTTCTCAGCGCTTCAAAGATTTGCTCGTTGCTGTAAATGTTGAACGGGTCTAAGTTCGACTTAATGGTACCAGTGAATAAGGTTGGGTCTTGTGGGATGATGGTGATGGCTTGTCTCAAGGTCTTCAAACCAATAGAGGTGATGTCAACGCCGTCAATCTTGATGGAACCAGTCTCAGGGTCCAAGAATCTGAATAGCGCGGTGATGATTGTGGACTTACCAGCACCAGTACGACCGACAATACCAACCTTGTTGCTTGGCTCAACGACAAAGGATACATTCTTGATCACTTGTGGCAAATGTGGGGCATATCTCAAAGACAGGTCCTGGACATCCAATCTGCCATTTTCTGGCCAGCAACTTGGTGGTTCAGCACCTTCTATGAACTCAGCTGGCTCTTCCTCAATATCCAAATACTCCTTCAATCTCTCGACAGAGTTCATAGACATCTCAACATTGGCATATAGTCTCACAACCCATAGAGCATTTTCATTGAAGGCAATGGCATACGATAGAACAATACCAGCCAGACCAGCATCAAGACTGTCAATCTTCCATAGAACAAAAGCACCGGAGGTTAGAACAACAAGGGCACCAATAATGTCGTTTCTGGTACTCAACCATCTATTCTCAACCCACATGTAGTAGAAAGGTTTGTTGTTATCATCAATCTTGTTCAAGTTTTCCAGAAGGAATCTTCTCTCAATACCATAGGCACGGATGGTACTGACACCAACCAAAGTTTCAGAAAAGTGCTGATGGATTGGGGACTTGGTAATGGAGTCGAACCTCTTGAGTTCTCTGGACCCGCTTAGATAGAAGGAGGCAACAGTGTAATACAGAACAGAGATTAGAATGGCAAAGATGATGAACCCAGGGGTAATGAATGTGATCAAACCCAAGGTGAAGACAACGCCCACCAAACAGGCAATAACACCATCTGCAAAGGAAATCAACTCCTGATCAACAGACTCAATGTCCTTCGAGAATCTGTTCATGATTCTGCCAATTGGTGTGGAGTCGAAGAATCTCAATTTGGCACGGAGAACCTTGTCCAGAGTACGCTTGAAGATTCTAGAAGAGGCTCTGATACCTGCCCAGAAAACAAACATGATTCTGACAGAGGAGAAGACCGCATAACCTAGACCAAGTAGGGAATAGATGGTGATGTAGTAGGCAGAGCTGTGGGAGGACTTGAGTGATTGCATCTGGTTGATAAAGTAGTGATACTTGACAACAGGTTGGTACACGACATTGACAAACATGGAACGGCCAGCCATGGACTCAGACATGGAGTTGAGGATATAAGCAGAGTCGACAGCGCTAGCCCAGTCACGCAACCACCAGGATTGGTAAATGAAAATGAGCTGAGTGACGATGAAGAAAAACAAAACGATAATGATGACATACTTGCCTCCAAACATGTCAAAGTAGTAGAGGTACACGTCCTTGGAGACAACACCATCAGACTTGCTCTCCTCTTCAATTAGCTTACCTCTCTTGAGGTTCTCCAGCTCCTCAGCCTCCTCATCAACAAGGTCAGCCTTGGACATTTTTCTCAATTGTTTCACTTGCTGTTTAGCCTCCTCTTTCAAAGAGACAGAACCTTGAGCCTTTAGATCAACAGAAGAATTCTGTCTGGATGAGAATGTAGACTTGATCATTTCGTCATCACCCAAGGCACCGGCATGGAATAAATCCTCTGGGGAGCCCTGGTTCACTATTCTACCATTCTCCATCAGGATGGCAAATGCCGCTTCTTTGATGGTCAAGGCAACATTGTGGGAAACCAGAACCACAGTTCTGTCCTTCATCAAAGGACCGGCGATACAATTCTCATAGATGTGCAAGGCGGTGTTGGAGTCCACGGCACTCAAACAGTCGTCAAGAAGGATGTGTCTGGCGTTAGAGTACAGAGCTCTGGCAAGGGAAACTCTCTGCTTCTGACCACCAGACAATGTTATCCCTTTCTCACCGATCTCAGTCTGATCACCAGCCTTCAAGATCGCAAAGTCACGGGCCAGACCACAGGCATCGACAACCTTGTTGTATCTGTCTCTGTTGAATCTGCCGCCGAATATGATGTTGTTTTTGATAGTGTCATTCAACAGCCATGCAGCCTGGGAACAATAAGCAACAGACTCTGTGTAACCTTCGGCATCCACCTCTAGGTCCTCCTTAGCCTTGTAGCCAGGTAGGTAGACTTGACCATCAAGCTTCTCCATTTCACCCAATAGAGCCATCAACAGGGATGTCTTTCCAGAACCTGTTGGTCCAATAACGATATTCAATTCTCTCAACTTGAACTCAACGGAAAGGTCTCTTAGCTTGAAGTCAACATCACTTTTTGAGTTCCAGGAAAAGCTGGCGTTCTTGAAGCCAATCTTGTTGGAGCTGGAAGAACGGATGTCTGCTAGCTGCTCATATTTCGTAGTCTCCTCCTCATTCAAGAAGTTTTGGACACGGTCCAAAGAAACTTTAGACTGAATGACAAAGGAAAGCATCTCAGAAAGTTGGTCCAGAGGGTTTCTTAGCAAGTTGAACAAAGAAAGGGCGGTGAATGCAACAGGGGTAGTCAACTTGTTACCAAAAACAAAGACGTAGAAGTAGAAGGAAACGAAAGTGATCAAGGTTGGGGTTATGAACCAGACAAAGGCAAGCAAGGTCCAAACACCAAAGTCAGCCCTCAACCATGAAAGCTCGTCTTTTCTGATCTTCAAGATTTGCTCCTTGAACTTTTCCTCCCAGGCGAAAAACTTGATGATTCTGATGGATTGGAAAGTCTCATTCAACTTTTGGATACGCTTGTCCGTGGTTTCCAAAAGCTTCTTTTGATAGCTGCTCATCAGTTTAGCCAGTAAGAAGTTGATTGGGAAGCAGACGATAACACTCAGCGCACCGAAAAGGGCACTAGGGCCAAGCAACTTCCACAATAGGAAGATGGAGATGACAATCATAAACGAGGCACCGACAAAGGCATGCAAGTAGGCACAGACTTCAGATATCTTGAACGCGTCGACAGCCATGAGGTTGATGATGGCACCCAAGTTGGCAGAGGTCTTAGCAGATTCCTCGTCGGCATCGAGATCATCAGCCTTCTTCAAGTCCTTCTTGTTCTTGGTCTCTTCATCGTCTTCATTGTCACCGCTCTCGTCTTGCGCGGACAGCTTCTTTCTCAAAGCCTTGGCGTAGATCTCACCAATGACAATGGACTTCAATCTGATGCAAACTCGTCTACCAAAGTACAAAGCCTGACCGGAAGCAACAACAGAGAGGAACTTGGCAAAGAACATGGTAAAGATGTAGAACCAAGCAAGAGAGAGGGTGCTGGTTGAACGGTCATCAACGTACTCTAGGAACTTCTTCAACAGCAGGGTTGGGATGAAAAGGATACAGGACTCAACGGCGGCCCAGAAGGCCTGGAGGAGTAAGTAGGGGCTAAAGAAAATGATCAATTTCTTCGTGAAAGTCCAGGATGCATGGGACTCAGAGTATTCTTTGAAACGTTTGAGGACATAGTACGAGTAGTCTTCGACGGCGAGGTCCCAGACATCAGCAATGGTGATGGTGCTCTGGTATGCTTTCCAGATCAATGGGTTGACCCAGGAAAACGTGATGAAACTGATCAGTGGGGTATATGGTTCTGGGGATGGCTTGACCTTGGGGTCGGTGATGTAAATGTGTGGTAACTTGTAACCAATCTTGGATGTTAGCAGGTTGGTCAAGAGGGCCGAGATGATAACAAAGTCGGAAATGTAGTAGAGCTTGGATTCACCCGTGTGGTTAATCAATGCAGATCTGAACACAAGCACCTTGGAGAACCATAGGAACAGGTACATGACAAAGTTGTTGACCCAGAGATTTGGAACAACGTTCAGCAGACGGGGATTTTCGCCATTGAGGTTGAACACACGAAATGTGGTGGTGATGAGCAGCCAACTCCACAGTGCAAGGTTGACTGATACTCCGATGCTCAAGAACTCATTTTGGGTGAAGTTCTTGGACACCTGGATAGAGAGCTGCACCATTACGAGCAACCACTCCAGCACAACCCTGGACTTCTCCCACCCTGATCTTTTCAAGCGTTTGAGGACGCCATGTGTCTCGCCATTGAGCTTGATAGGCGCAAGCGAGGCAATGTCGAAATGGGCCTTCTTGGTGCGCTCAATGAGCTCGTCGCTATTGGCACCATTGTAACTAGGATGCAGTCCATCCGTGTCTGCCAATAGCGGCTGTGTTTCGCCACCCTTCTCATTCTGAGCGTCGCTTTGAGTGCTCTTCACCAAGAGCCCAGCCAGTACCGCGAGGGCAGAACCTCCCAGTACCAAAGCCGGCACTTGGGCCTCAATTATCTGTGTCCTTCCGCACCGGGTAAGGTCGTCAAAGTGCCAGAACTCAGTACAATTGCCAAAGTTCATTGGGTTCAGCGGCTAAAGAAAGGCTTGCTGTTAAAAGAGGACAGAACTGGAATGTGGCAAAGTTTAAAAAATTTAAAAAACGTTTCTAAAGGAAAAATCGCGAAAATGATGCATGAGTATGTTGCTATGGTTACAATCGCACAGCCGCTTGCGTTTTACTTTAGCACCTTCTCGAGACTGGAATCTACCAATGCGGCTAGCGCGACAGTTCCACACGCCAATTGGCAACTTTTCGTTCATTCATGACTCATTTACTATCCCCATACAGCCAACGATACGGCCAACGACACGGCCATTGATTGGCCTGCATTACTCTGCGGCTGTCGCCTCGGCAACCTCCTCAGTCGTGTCTGCAGTTTCCTTTTCCCCCTTCGACTCGTCTTCAACACCTTCTTTAGTTTCGCCATTGTCTGGCTTTCTGACATCAACTGCGACCGAAGTCTGGATCTCACGCTCCTTGAACATCTTGCCGTTGAACTTGGCAACCTTGTCCTCGATAGACTCACCGTCCTTCAACTCCAACTTGACAAAGCCGTAGCCCTTGCTTCTTCTCTTGAGGACAGTTCCCTCCTGCTCGGCCTTCTTGAGGGTACCTGCATGGACTCTGTACAATGGGATGGAGACCCATAGTGGGACTTCGCCCTCGCCCTCGAAGTAGGCCTGGAGGTCATCTGCCGTGGCAAAGAAGTCAAGGTTCTTCAAGTACAGAGTGTCCTTTGACTTCTCGCATTGGTCGAAGGGAATCTTTTCCCTTGGCACTTTCGGAGAGCGGGTCTTCTTTTCAGTGTCAGCCTCAACATCGGAGGCTGCCTTTGGCGAGCTTGACTTGGTCTTGTTCTTCTTCTTCTTAGGAGCAGCGGTGGCGGCGCCAGATCCCTCTGCTTCTCCATTCTCACCGGCGGCGCTCTTTGGCTTCAAATGGCTGACAGTGATTTGACGCTCCTTCAGTTGGACGCCGTTGAATTTGGCAATGATATCGTCGATTTCATCGTCGTGGTCCTTCAGAGTCACAAAGACGTAGCCCTTGGATCTGGCTCTGTAGACACGCTTGCCTTCTTTGAAGCGTGGCGGAGACACCGGGATCTTGACATTGGCCACGTTGTAATCCTTGAGCAATTCCCTAATGTCAGCCTTTGTGACGTCGTAATCCACATTGCCGATGTAGAGCTTCGTGCCTGCGCTGACAGGAGGAGTAGACAGTGGGGCAGTGGCGCTCTGCTCAATGGAAGTGTTGCCGTCGGCTGCGGTTTGTTGTTGCTGTTCTTGTTGTTCTGGGGCAGACATGACCGTGTTCTTCAAAAATGCAGTGTAAAGTGACTGGGGGGTTTGGGGTTTGGAGGGGCGGGGTTTCCAATGGGACAAGAAAAAAGATATCAATCGAGAATCAGGTAGTGTGTATCAGAATTAAGCGTCTGTGGGGACTGAAATGGGCTCTGACTCAAGTTAATTGGTTTCTGGTTGGCACCCCTCCCGACAAGCTCAAAGAGGGTTTGTTTTTTTGGCACAGAAACTTGCCACGCCACCTTGGGCGGGTGCGGGGTGGTGTCCAGATGTTTAGGGGGTCGTGGGGCATTCCCTAGTTTTCGCTCTTTTTTTAGGCACACGAAAGCTTTATATCCCAGGTACTAGCTCCATGTCGGCCGTTGACATGACTTATGAGAAACACATTGTTCTGCTGGCGTTTCTCGTGCGACTGGTCATTCCAGTCGTGCTGCCGTCGGCCTCAACGAACCTGCAGGGATCTGTCGAGCTGTCTACGTTGGTGTCCTCGTTCAGATCGCTGAAGGAAGGCGTCTTCTTGTACGCTAACGGCATCAACGTTTACGACGGCGGTGTTGTGCATCATTCGCCGCTTTTTGTGCTCCTGATGGATCAATTCATAGCGTCAGCCAACGTGTTGTACCCGGTCATTGACGCTGTCATTGGCTACTACATCATACAGATTGCGCGCACAGTGCAGTCCAAGAGGCTCATCAGAGGGGTCAACAGCATTCCACCGGAGATCATCGGTTTGATTTTCGCCCTCAACCCTCTGTCAGTGCTGTCCAACATTGCCAGGTCCACAGTCGCCTTCAGCAACCTCTTTATCGTGTTGGCTTTCTACCATGCCCTCGTCGAGAACACATCGCTCAGTGCCGTCGCCATCAGTATTGCAGTGTACCTTTCATTCACCCCAATCTACCTCATCATCCCACTCCTCAAAATTACATACGAGTCCAAGCAATCCACTCTCCATTTCACTGCCGTGGTGATTGGGGCCATCAGCGCGCTGTTGGGGATCAGTTTCAACTTGACTGGGCAATCTTGGGACTTCCTCCACGCGACATACGGTGTCATCATTAACTTCACCAAGATTGCTCCAAACATGGGTCTATGGTGGTACTACTTCACTGAGATGTTTGCCTTCTTCATTCCATTTTACATTGCTGTGTTCAACCTCTACCAGGCCTCGTTCGCTATCCCGTTATCGCTGAGGTTGAACGGGACATACGCATTTATCCTAACGCTGGGATGGTTATCGTACTCGAAACCGTACCCAGAACTGGGTGATGTTTCGCTATACTTCAACTTGCTGTTGCTGCTGCAGCCAGTGTTCCGATACCTAACCTACTTCACTGCCAGCGCGCTCATTCTCCTGTTCACCATCGTGCTGGCCCCAATATTTTATCACTTGTGGATTGATCTGGGTTCTGGTAACTCCAACTTCTTCTACGCCATCACTTTGGTCTATTCGCTTGGTGTTGCCAGCACAGTCGCCGACTTCATTTGGGGTTACATTGTGCAGGAGTACCATGAGAGCAACAATGGCAAAGACATCGACAAAAAGATCTCTCAGATCTAGAATCAATACAGACATAATAGCTTTGTTCTATTATATACATGTACACGGGTATAGCCCATTGAAAAATGCATTAGTTCTCGTGTTTTTAGACAGCGTTGGTGAACAAGTAACTGATACTCTCACCGTTGTGCAATCTTCTGATGGCCTCGGCAAACACCGGGCTGATGTCAATCTGTTGCAAACGGTCGTTTTGGATGTTCAACGGCACAGTGTTGGTGCAGACAATCTTGGTCAGATTGCTCTTGGCCAGTCTCTCCTCGGCAGCACCGGAGAAGATGCCGTGTGTGACAATGGACACCACCTCTTTCGCCTGGTGCTCGAGCAAGGTATCGGCAGCCTTGACCAAAGTACCGCAGGTGTCACTCATGTCGTCAACGAGGATGCACGTCTTGTCAGTGACATCACCGACTAGCACCATGCGGCTCACCTCGTTGGCCTTCTGTCTCTCCTTGTGGATCAGGGCAAAATTGAGGTCCAGCTTGTCGGCGATGGACGCGACACGCTTGGCGCCACCGGCATCCGGAGAAACCATAATGGCGTTGTCCACGTCAATATTCTGCTTGATGTATCTCAGGACCGAGGGCTCAGCGTACAGGTTGTCGACGGGGATTCTGAAGAAACCCTGGATCTGGGAGGCGTGCAGGTCCATCGTGATAACGTGGTTGCAGCCGGCAGTCTGGATCAGATTGGCAATCAGCTTGGCCGTGATTGGCGCACGGGACTTGTCCTTCTTATCCTGTCTCGCATAAGGGAAGTTAGGTATCACGGCGGTGATCTTGCGGGCAGAGGCGGACTTGCAGGCATGGATAAGGATGAGCAGCTCCATCAGAAAGTCGTTGATGTTGTCCTCGCCACAGCCCGTCTGGATGATGTAGACGTCCTCGTCACGGACAGACTCGCCGATGGTGACAGAGGTCTCCTGGTTGGAGTACTGGTGGACACCGATCTTTGAGAGAGGGATACCTAGCCTCGGAGAGTGGAGTTAGTAACACGTTGTCACGGCTATCATCAGACGCGTGGGCACTCACTTCTGGGAGATTTGCTCCGCTAGTTCCGGATGTGAGTTACCGGCAAGTAGCTTAATGGAGTTTGGGACAACAGACATGGCGTGGGTCGCGGTAGCTAGGGTGGTATTTCAACAAAGACGATGCCACAAGTCTGGAGAAACGTTGTGACATCAAAAAAAAAAATTTGGTGCTGCAGACGAACACAATTCCGGGAAATCCGATCACGTGGGCAAAAAAGAGAAAAAAGAGACTGGGGTATTACGAGGGTGCTGTGCTTTCAAGCCCTGTTGGGCTATATATATATATTATGACTAGTTGTACTTGTCGTACTGCTCAGTCCAGTACTGACGGACTGTTCTGTGCTCAGCACCCAACTTGGAGATCTTGGCAACCTCGTCATCGGTCAACTCGAACTCCCAGATTTCAGAGGCTGAGGCAATTCTGCCCTTCTTGGAAGACGTGGTGACTGGCAAGACACCAGTCTGGTAGACCCATCTCAACAGAATGAGTCCCTGGTTCTTACCGTACTTGGTCTCAAGCTCACGCAAGAAATCGTAGAACTCACCGGTGTGGTCCTTGACAGCGCTCAACGGACCCAACGGCGAGTAGGCCTCGAGCAAGATATTGTGCTCTTTGGCAAACGCGTAGATGCCCGGGGTCTGGTTTTGGAGGAACGCGTTGTATTCAATCTGGTTGACGGTTGGCTTGATTTCCGCCTCGACGAGCAACTTCTGCAAGTCCTGCGCGCTGAAGTTGGAGACACCAATGTTCTTGGCTTTGCCTTCCTTGTACAATTGTTCGAGTTCCTTCCATGCGGTGACCGGGTTGTAGTGCTCCTTCTCGAATGGGGAGTGTAGGAGGTAAAGGTCCACGTAGTCGATACCTTGTTTCTTCAGAGAGTCATCGAGCGCCTCCCTCGCGGTCTTTGCCAACGAGGAGTACTTGTCAGTGATCCAGACCTGCTCTCTCGGTTTGGTGACTTTCTTCCAGGCCTCGCCCAGCTCTGGGTACGTTCTGTAGATCTCGGCAGCGTCAATGTGGATGACGCCCGGCAAGCTGAGGGCGTAGGTGGCCTGGTCAATCAAGGTCTCGTTGATCCTGGACTCGTCGGTCTTGAACCACTGGGTGCCGGTGCCGAAGATGGAAATGGCAGGGATCTTGTTGCCGTTGTTCAAAGTGAAGTATTGGAGAGGCATTTCTTGGGTTCAATTGAGCGCTGATTTTTTGTTAAGGGGGTTGCAAAGATACAACGCGGCAGGTATTTAAAGGCAACTTGCTGATTTCTAAGCAAACGCCACACATACAATCTAGTCATACGTGTCACATTGAAGCCTAATTAATTCGTAATATCCCTTCCACAGTTCGTGATGATTGTCGCAATGGAGCTCTGTATCGATAGTCGTCGCCGTTGAGAGTATTACGTGAAGCACGTTTTTTGGCCATATTTCAAATCCCCTGAGAGCTGTCACATTCAGTCGCCTTATTGCACCATGCAGAAACTGGATAGAAAAAAAAAAAAAAGGTGCCAGGGTCTAGGGACCCAACCCCTGGAATATGCAGTATCTTGAGCACAATAGCTTGAAGTCACTGGTCAGGTTGTCGCCATTGATGGCTCAATTGCGCTAGGGGACTGGGAAGAGTTTCAACCCCGTCACCAATGGTGCCGTTCCTTGTTTAGAAGCTAGGCATATAGCAACTCGGGTCGAATACTAGCTGTGTACTCTCTGCGTACTTGGACCTGAAATTCTGGGCATTACGAATGAGTTACAGCAGCCTACGGAGCGGGCAAAGCCATAAAAGCTCGGCGCAACGAGCAACTCTGAAGATTAGTTGAAGATCAGCTGAAGGCTGTGTACCCGTCAAAACGTCCCCGAATCAGCCCCAGACCCCAGACCCAGTTTTTTTCACTCACTTGATCCAGCACACGCACCCACAATTTACAAAACGCCACTAACTGACTGATCTGAATCCGGTTGGGCCACTGCGGGGTTTGCCAAAAGAAAATTAAACAGCTGGCTCAATCTTAAAAAAGACAAATTGGGTATCCCGATTGCTTGGCCATATGATGTCATATTTGACACTGGGGAAATTAACTACCCGCAAAAAAAGAAAAAAAAAATGCCCGACACAAATGACGGGCCGGCAACCTCAGAGACTTGGAGACTTGGACCCCTTTGATCGAGGACATATTTATAGATTCCAGGGCGGTGAGGTGACGTCGATGTAGTTCTTTGCTCAATGACTTTAGTTGGTCGGGGTGGGTCTTTTTTTTTTTTCTTTCTTTTCACGCCAGGTCAATGGGCCTCGTTTGTTCCGGAGAAGACCCCCCGACCCCACAGAACGCTTGTTGATCCTCGTTGACAGCATTCCAGATCAGGACACGTTGATCTGATTAATTAGACCCAGCCACTACCCAATTAGGTAATTCCAACTCTCCAGCACGGGGAAGCGTGGCTGCCAATCTGCGAACGCCAGCCATTTCTGATCTTGTGAAATCAAGAAAAAGGCGTTCGGGAGGCCACGAAAGTTGCCCAATACGGAAATTACGTGCGTCGACCTGCATGAGATGGCTGGTGATCTGATTTCGACCCCCGATCTGTGTTTGCCTAAAAATAGTTTGCGACTTTGAGTCTCCGGGATCAGGGTATAAAAGAGGACAAAGATCCTGGGTTTCCATTGTCGATTTCTGCTTTTATTCCATCATCAACACAACAGTTACAAGACTTCTTTCTACTCATTCCGCAATGCAATACAAGCAATCCATCGTCTCCGCCACATTGGTCGCCTCCGCTTTGGCTGCCTACGTCCCTTCTGACCCTAACTGGGCCAACTTGAAGCCAGACACCCCAGCCCCAGCCGGTGCCCACACCGACTACAAGAAGACTTTTGGTATCGCTGTCGTCCCATTGGGCTCTGCCGCCCCATCTGCCACCCCAGCCCCAGCCAAGAGAGATGTCATCTCCCAGATTGGCGACGGTCAGATCCAAGCGGCCACCACCACTTTGAAGCCACAAGCTCAGGTCATCTCCCAAATTGGCGACGGTCAGATCCAGGCCACTTTGACCACTCCAGCCCCAACCGTCTGCAACCCAGTCACCGTCACCGTCACTGTCACTGCCAAGCCACAAGCCCAGGTCATCTCCCAGATTGGCGATGGACAAATCCAAGCCACCTTGACTACCAAGCAAACCGCTGCTCCAATCTCCCAGATCGGCGATGGTCAGATCCAGGCCACCACCACCACCAGCGGCGCTCCTGCCCCAACCAACACCGGTGCCACCACTTTCGACAACCTGCCACAATCCTGTTTGACCGACAAGTCCCTTGCCATCACCTTGAACAACGGTATCTTGACCGACTCTGCTGGTAGAATCGGTGCCATCGTTTCCAACAGACAGTTCCAATTCGACGGTCCACCACCACAAGCCGGTTCCATCTACGCCAACGGCTGGTCCATCACCCAACAGGGTAACTTGGCCCTTGGCTCTCAAGACGTCTTCTACCAATGTCTGTCTGGAACTTTCTACAACTTGTACGACAAGTCCATCGGTATCCAATGTTCTCCAATCCACTTGGGAGTTGTTGACTTGATCAAGTGCTAAACAAAAAAAACAAACAAACAAGCAAACAATTGCTTGCACACGCACACATTTCATCTTCTTTCTTTTGGTTCGTTCGTTCTACGTTGGTTAGCTGGTAGCTTTCCTTTGATTCTTTTTGGGTATTAATTTTGGTTCTTGCATTTAAATAAAAAATTTATCGCTGTTACTTTTACTGTTTTGTAGATCCAACCACACTTGAGTATATCGCTTGAGTGTTAATTTCTTACTCTGTCAACTCTTCTCATTACGAAACAAAAGAAAAAAACGCATATATAGAGCCCAAAAAAAATATCCCCCAAAAAAAACAACAGCCATATTCCTTCTCAAAACCACAACGCAAAAAAAATGGCCGGCAAAGCAGCGCACAAGCGTTTGACGAAGGAGTATCTCAACCTCCAACGCACACCGCCGCCCTACATCACGGCACGCCCATCAGAGGCCAACATTTTGGAGTGGCACTACATCATCGATGGTCCCCAGGATACCCCATACCATTTGGGCCAGTACCATGGCACGCTCATTTTCCCTCCCGAATACCCTTTCAAAGCACCACAGATTCGCATGATGACACCTAGCGGCCGCTTCCAGTGCAATTACAGGCTCTGTCTCTCGATGAGCGACTACCACCCGGAGTCGTGGAACCCTGCCTGGAACGTGGCAACCATTTTGAATGGCTTGCTCAGTGTCATGAACTCGGACGAGATTATGACTGGTGGTTTCAAGTCAACGGCTGAGCAGAAGCAGAAGTATGCTGCGGAGAGTGTCAGATGGAACACTGTACAGAATGCACCGTTTAAGCAGCATTTCCCAGATGTGTGGGAGGAGAACCAGAAGGTGCTCGAGGGCACTTTGAGCCGACAAACGATGATTAGGGAGAAGGATGTGCCGGAGGCTAGGCTTTCGCCCTCAGATGACGAGGCTGAGAAGCAGAAGGCATTGGAGAGTGAGATTTTGGCTGGTCCAGAGTCACAAGACGAGGAGGACTTCTCGGACAATCAAAGCATACACTACACCTCCGACGAGGATGAGGACAAGCACACCTTTAGCACAGCCAATTCCAAACACGTTAGCAAGAAGTGCAAACTTGGCAGCAGCATTACCAGTCCTTTGCTCATTGAAGATGCCTCTCCACCACCGCCGACCGGTGAGGTGATTGAGTTGGACGCGGAGGACGAATACTTTGACGTCGAAGAGAACAATGACTGCAGCATCCAGGAGATTGAGGCGATTGAGTTATAGATATAGATATAGATGTAGCTTCCTTCAATAAGAACAATAGCCCGTCCCACTTTTGCGTAACCACAGTAACATCCACCTTTTTGTCCACCAAATCCGAGGTCAGAATGAGCTCAGAGGCCGCGAATGCCTGTAAATGTTATTGGTTTCCCCCCACCCCACCCCTGCGTCACTCCGCCAAAGATCAACATAGTGACTCGACCACGCCATACCAATGAGATTCCTGGATTTGCCTGCAGAGATTGTGATCAAAGTCATCAAACTGCTGGATCTCCCGGAATTGTTGCAATTGCGACGAGTGCCTGAGGCCAACCGCCTCATATCTGAGATCTCGGTCAATGTCGTTAATCGTGCCTCTGCCAAACAGGCTGGCGAGTTGTACTTCTTAGAAGTCCCTTGGCTTACGCGTGTCGACTTTGCTGCTGTCGCTGATATCTTGAGTCTTAGGAACAAGACCAAATTCGTCACGGTCATGTCGGCCAACATGGGTGAGATCAACACGCTCTTCCGCTACTTCAATTACCAGTCCCCAATGGCATACATCCATATTTTCCTCACTGGGAACCAGTCTGAATTAGTCACTGGATTGAGGGAGGCGATTAGGTATCTCAGAGGCTTCACCGGCTGGCAACTCAATCTCGAGCACTACGAGACTTTCGCCATATTGGGGGATATCGAACCTCTGGATCTGTACTTGCCCAATGTACAAGAGCTGGTCATTGCCGAGGTTCGTGACAAGCAAAGAGCTGGTGTATTGCGGTACACCAAATTGCAAGACCTTATATTCTCCACTGCCATTGAGAACAAGATGCCACAGGGAGAGCTGGTCTTGCTGAACGAGAAACTGGACTTCAAGAGTTATCCCACAAGGCGATTTGCCCTATCACCGCCCCGACTCGGGTTCAAAGAATCGTATTGGCATCTCGCTAACTTGGAATTCTGTGTTGAGGACGAGTGTCTTCTCTCCGCCATCGGATCCATTGAGAATCTCACATTCACCAACCTCAAGATCCTGAACTTGTCCATCTTTTACAAAGGAACCAGAGCCAGTTATGGCTCTCCACTGATCGAAAACCTCACAGCCCCCAAACTGGAAACTTTGAGCATCGAGTTTCACTTTGGATTATTCCCCATCATCAAGAACCTGGACATCCCTACGCGATGCACCATTAAGCTCGTTGAGTCGATGTTTACCCCGGACGCCACTGACTGGGATACAGTGAAGACGTTGGACAATGATATCGACTTCTCTTTCCTCAAAAATGTCCAAGAGTTGCATCTGGGCACCATCCAATGCCTCATTGGCCGCATCCCAACCCATATCGAGCGTCTGAAAATTGTCGGCATTAAGGAACGGTATGCGTTGGAATACGAAGGACAACAGGAGCCAATGTTGAATCTGAAGCAGATGGAGTTCTACTGGACCAACAAGGGCACCCAAGCAGCTGTGTTTGGATCGCGGAAGCCTATCAAAGGGAACCTGCTGCCTGCTCCTAACCTTGAGGAATTG
The DNA here is from genome assembly GCA_030569275.1 of [Candida] sanyiensis. Classification (NCBI taxonomy): domain Eukaryota; kingdom Fungi; phylum Ascomycota; class Saccharomycetes; order Phaffomycetales; family Phaffomycetaceae; genus Barnettozyma; species [Candida] sanyiensis. The sequence continues at coordinate 30,705 of JAJMKO010000068.1, read as the reverse complement.
AAGTTGCAGGGCAACGACAAGCACGAGAAGTTGATGCCTCTTGTGAATGAACTGTACCCCAATTTAAGGAGGTTGAGTGTGAATCTATCCACGTTTGAGAAGACGGGTAAGAAGTTGAAAGCCGTGTTCCAACATCTGGAAGAGCTGGTGCTGTGGACAACGTGTGCCGGGCTGGCCAATTTCACCGAGTTCCTGTCCCATTATGACTTCCCCAAGTTGACATCAGTCAAGGTGGGGCTCCACAGCATCAGGTCAGGCAAAGAGATGATCTCCATCAGTTTCCAATCACTGCCACTTCTCAAGAATTTGAACCTTGGTTTGGACTGGCCCCAAAAGGCTTCGCTTGAGTTAACGAATGTCGCCAATTTGCAAGTGCTCAAAATCCCGAGCTCGATCGACTCATTCTCGATTACAGAGACTCCAGCACTCAAAACCCTCCTCTTGCAAGACGAGAGTTTGCCAATCAACGCCAAGGAAGTGTCAACCGTTGTCAATTCCAGGCTCAAGTCATTGCGCAACAGCAGAAAGAAGCGCAGGCTGAATGTGGCGCATGAAGACGGGGCAAAAGTCCGTGAGCTAGACTTCCAATGGAGTTGGAGCACCTAAGAGGGCTTTTGTACCCTCAACAAACAGCCCAACAGTCACCGTCACTGAACTGGCAAAACACTTGCAGCAATTTGCACCGACTTTTTTTTCTCTTTTTGTTTTACACCCGGTGACTCTGCATCTGCATGCAGCCAGCGAATCATGGAGTATGTCGTGTGACTGGGAAACCCGTTCGCTCATGCATCAAGAAATAAAAATTTCTCCGGGATTCGCTCAATCCCCGGAGAAAGTGTCAACAAAGGCCCCCAGAACTGCTCCAATGTGCTGATCTCTGAAGAACATGGTGGGATCCCCTTCAGAACTGATTGTTCCCTTCAACCCCACTATCAATCGCAGGCTTCCCTTGTCTTTCAGAACCTCTGTTTTTATGTTTCCCTCGGCATCGCGCGGACCTATGAAAATTTTTGCTTAGACATGCGGCTGAACCCGTTACAAACGCATCCAAACTGCCCTCCCAAAAAACATCTGATTGATCAATTGGGAACTGCCGAGGCCCATCGAGTGACGAGCGTTGGGGGCAATGATTGGCACCCATTTGTTGGATTCACACACACCTGGCGTTTCAGCCCGCAAAGCGCAGAGATTAACCGACCCTGCTTTTTTTGTTGGGCAATTCGGGCCACATCAATTCCAGGTTTGGCACCTTTTCAGGCACTCTGTGCGTTAGCAGAGAGAGCCCTGTGGAAAATGTACCGGATGCAAACTGCCCACAGCATCTCCGCTCCCTTAAAAGCCCTGGTCTCTGCCCAACTTTTTTCTCTCTCTCTTTTCTTTAGGCCTTTTGCGTTCCCCCACCCGCTGTCCTTCAATCGAATCAGAGACGACAATGGACGCTGCTACTATTGCCTCGCTGCTGAAGCCAATGAACTCGCAGCAAATCATCGATACCTTGAAGAACTTTGCCAGGTCCGGTGTCAACATCACCCAGCTCGACACCCCGGCTGTCCTTGCCACTTTGAACGTGACCCAAGTCGAGGGCCTATTGGCTGCCGACTCGGGCGTCGTGGACTATCTGTTGCAATCGTTGCAACCGGTCCAATTGGTCAAGCTATTGGGTGGCATGAAAAACTCCACCAGCGCGTTGTTCAACGCTGCTGCCACCTCTAACGATCCAGCCACTGCCGAGGCCTACTTTACCCAAGCCACAACGCTTTTGACCCTGTTGTTGAAGAAGATGGAGACTACCTTCACCGACAGCCAATTGCTCGGCGTCTTCAAGATCCTTTCAAATGGTGCGGCTTTCGGTACCGGTTCCAAGAAGATGCTGGACATTGCCAAGAACCTGATCTCCGGATTCTTTGGTAACTTCCCAGTCCCATCCACCTTGCCCTTGCCAGAGAGACTCTTGAAGCTCGTCGCTGCTTACCAACCGGCCATCTTTGGCGACTACCCAACCCACAGCGACTATGCGCCATCTGCCATCTTCATGGCCATCTTCTTCATCTTCACTTTGGTCCATGGTGGTTTGTACATTAAGAACAGATCCCTCGGTCACAACTTCTTGATCTCTGCCGGTCTTTCATTCTACTCTCTGTGCAGAACTTTGGGCTTCCTGCTGAGAATCGTTTGGTCCCATGATATTACCAAGCTGGACGTCGGTCTGGCTTCAACCATCTTCGTCGTCATTCCAACTGTCATGCTGCCATCGCTGAACTTGATCCTGGCCCAGAGAATCTTCACTTGGAGACACCCGGTCTACGGTTCGCACAGATTGTTCCAAGCTGCCATGTACACCATTTACGGCCTTGTTGCCAGTGTCATTGTCATGACGATCACCGCTGCCGCCGTGCAAATCAACTATTTCTTGGGAGAGTCCCACTTCCGTATGACCCAAAGGGTCATTGAGGCTTCTGCCATCTTGATTGTCATTTATTCTTTGGTCTCCGTCGTGCTCTTGGCCCTTGCCTATGTCATCAAGCCAACTTCCGGCGACAAACAGGTGCTCACCTATCAGCCAATCTGGGTCGAGTCGTTCGCCTGGGACTACTTTGTCTCGAAAGGTGCCGCACAAGAGGCCGCTGCTGCTGTCCCTGAGGGGCAAAAACACGCCATCAGAGTCATCAACTCGACTGCATACCACCACGAGACCGTCAACGCGAAGCCAGTGGAGGCCCCAGAGCACGTTGGCTTGAAGCACGGCCATTCCATTTCAATCATCGTCTTCTCCACATTCTGCCTTTTCTTGTCTGACATGTTCAGATGTGTCTCCACTTTCATCCACCAGTACGAGTTCCAAGCTTCTTGGATCTTTGACCACACTGTCATGTATGTCATGTTTGGCGTTTTGGAGACGTTTGTCAACCTTGTCTTCTTGGTTGGCAGAGTCGACCTGAGATTCTACAAGCCTGACAGTTTGAAGAAGGTTGTTGCCGCAGCCACAGCCGCAGCCCCAACTGCTGCCCAAGCTGAACCAGAGGAGCACAGCAACAGCGAGGAAGAAGAAGAAGAAGTCAAGGCCACTGAGAGTGCCTAGGACTTGCAACGTTAATAAAACTTAATATCTAATAACTAATACCCACACCTCAACAGATGTAGGTCTACTCGTTGTCCCCAACAACACATCATAAGTCATAATAATGCCCTGTAACTGTCTAATACCTCAAATGGCAATCTTGAAGAAGCCAAGGACCAATGCAATTCCTAGAATGTAGTAGACCCAATAGGAATGGCTGTTGCCCACCTGGCCTGGCTCCTTGCCCTTGCTCAAAGAGGCGAGGTACCTCACTCGGTCTTCTGGGTCCATCTTGTTCAAATCAATGGCCTGATGTGCACTGTGGCCAGTGGAGGATGTAGTAGTAGCAGCTGTAGTAGTGGCAGTGGCAGCAATATGAGGCTGCATCTGCCTCTCTTTGATTCTGTTCAGATTCTTCGCCACTTCGTCAGGGAACTGCTCTTTAAATCTCGGGTTCTGCACCACATTCCACTCCAAACTGGCACGCGCAAACTTCCGCTTGGTCTCGTCGCTGGTCGTGATGCTGCCCGTCGTTGGCTCGTCGCCAGTCATGAAACTCAGCAACCCGTTCAAAATGGTCGCCACGTTCCAGGCAGGGTTCCAGGTGTCCGGGTGGAAGTCGCTCATCGAGAGACAGAGTCTCGTGTTGGTCTGGAACCGGCCGTTGGGCGTAACCATGCGGATGGCCGGTGGCTTGAAAGGGTATTCGTGGGTGAAGGTGACTGTGCCATGGTATTGGCCGCCTTCGTAGGGAGTCTCCTTCGGGCCGTCTATCAGGTAGTGCCATTCCAAAATGTTGTCCTCCGCCGGATGAGCGGTGATGTAAGGCGGACTGTTGCTGAGGAGGGCCTTGTACTCCTTTGTCAAACGCTTGTGTGCTTGTTTGGTGGCCATTAGTAAGTGTGTGCCGCTTCGGACGGACTCGCTTTCTTTTTTCTTGGTGGCACTAGTTGTGGAGGCAGTCACGTGCTGTAACACTCAAGCAAATAACGGGAAGCGATCGTTAGGAACACTGAAGCCCCCTTTTTTTTCTTTCTTCTTCTTCTTCAATCTGTTGTTTTATAAGTGGGAAGCTTTTGACACAGTTTTTGGGGACGCTGAGAGTGAATATTCCGCGAATTAACTCCAAAGGGGCAATTTTCGCGGTAATACTTCCCCCCATAAATGCTTTCAAATGGTTAGCTTTGCAAACTAGACCGGAAAAGACACACACAAAGGCTTCAGGGGGGGAAAATGAAGCTGATATCTCTTTCTGCTTGCTTCCTATTGCTGGCAAGCTCGGTCAATGCGCATTCGACAGAGAAGAAAACCAGCTTGAAAGAGCCTGTCCCCGAGGGTGTGACCTGGGAGGCGTGGCATATGAAGCAGGAGCACGGTTTGGACGAGTACGACGCGCAGTCGTTCTTCACGCTGCACGACATTGGCAGCAAGGGATTCCTGGATGCCAAGGACATTCTGAGCGCGTATGGCCTCTACCGCGACGAAGTTGTCGGCAAAGGCGACGGCCTCGGGTCGCACGACGACTCGGAGGTGATTGATGAGCAGACCAAGAGGGAAATCGTGAGGGCCATCCTGACTCTGATCGATGAAAATGCCGACGAGCGTGTCTCCAGAGAGGAGTACCTCCTCTTTGCGAAGAATGGAGGCTCGCTGCCTGATTTGGGCGTCGGTGTCGGCCATCACGGCGACTTTGAGCACGAGTACGAGGTGCACCACTGGAACAAGTACCACAGGGACCAGGACCCAGACGTCCACATTGTGCACAAGGAGGACATTGAGCATGAGCTGCTGCACCACGAGCACGAGATTGAGCACGAGAATGCCGTTGGCGAGCAGAAGTGGAGCGATGCCGAGTTTGACAAGTACATTATCCTCGAGAATGTGCCCCGCAAGTTCAGAGCCTAGTGTTTATTTGATTTGATTTTGATGATGTCGGCAAGCACCGAGTGCAGATGGTCAAGGTCGTAGAGGTTGATGTCTGGCACGGCGCTGTCCCTTTTTATCCCGATGCATTTGATGCCACGCGCCTCGACACAGGCGACATCGACTGCGATGGCGCCCTCGCGCAAGAACAACAGATGGGTGAACACATCGGTCCATCGGAGTTCGACCCGCTTGTCGCCGAAACTCTGTTGGATCGACTCGTAGATGACGTCGAGAAAGTCCAACGCGGTGAAGCCATGCGTTTCCCTGTCGAGCTCCCCGTTCAACAGCAGCAGTTTGGTGCTCGAGGTGTTCTTGACAATGGCCTCGCCGGTGCCCTGCAGGATCAGCACTGGGACAATGCTGGTCATTAGGGAGCCAATCGAGTACACGATGGTTGAGCTCTCACGCAGCGTTTGCACGACGCGGGAATGGAGCCTCGGGTGGATCTCCTCACCGTATTGGTTGATGTAGAAGACGCGGTCAATTGGTGCGGCCAACGGGGCAGCGTCCTCTTTGGAGAACTTGAGCTGGGATATCAGCAGATCCGGGTGCTGGTATGGGATGTCCTCGTTGTGAAGCACGACCTGGTCGTAGACGTTGACCGACGCGGTCGACAAGACCCCCGGTGTCGACGCTGTCGGTGGTGGGTGCGATATCTGTGACTGTCCAGTGATGGTGTCGCCGTTCGTCAGATGTGCGGAGATGTGGTAGGTGTAATTCGTGTTGAGACAGGGCAGGACGCCAATGCTTGGGTCGATCCTCGTCATCCTCGACACCAGCTCAATGGCCCCGTCCAACGATCCAACAAACAGTCTGCAACCCGTCAGCAGCAAATTGCCGACACTGGCGAGCTCATAGCAGAACTTTGTCGACGCAGTCCTTGACTTCTTCAACAGCTCGACGTGGACATGGACAAGGAACGATCTGAACATTTCTTTGCACTGGATCTCCACTTGGTTCCAGATTTGGTGCTCGCCCTCGACAATTTCTGTCCATTCACGTTTGGCCTCGGCACCATCCTCGCTCAGACGATGGCTCAACAATGCTCTAATGCCGTCATCGGCGATCATCCTCGTTATTCTCGATCTGATGTCGCCTATGGCAGGTCCTCCCAGCACGCGCAGGATCTCGGAGGTGGACCCCCCGTTGTCAGAAATGGGCAGGATAAAAGCGAGTGACTTTGGTGCCAGTTGCTGCAGCAGGGGCGTCAGCGTATTCGTCGCTGTCCCTCCAGAAATCACACTCAAATTGGCCATTATATCCCTTCTTTTAGAGAAGTTGTTGGCTGAATGTGTCAAATTTTTGGAAGGCCAGCTATCCTATTTTGGGGGGTAGGGCCAAGGCGATAACACCCAGACACCGTTTTGTAGCCCTATTGATATTCTCTATTTTTTTTTTTTTTTTTTTTTTTTTTTTTTTTTTTTTTTTTTTTTTTTGCCCTCGGCCCTCCCTCGCTTCGGTCTTTAAAAAAAAAGTTGGTCAAATTTCTAAA
>JAJMKO010000068.1:0-17610 GCA_030569275.1 [Candida] sanyiensis | reverse complement strand
TTGGCCCAGACAGGAAAGTGGTCAGAATCCTATGGTCGCAATCTCAGCCTTACTCTACGATCTGCAAATTACTACCAAGGAATTATGATCTGATTTTGATGTCTTGTCTCAGACCATTTTTCTTTTTAACCCATATTATATTGAATATCATTTGCTATTAAAGTTCTCAATCTATAATACTAGCTAGCTGTATTAATTATAAATATGACCGCGTTTTTAATGTTTTTGCGGTGAGAGTCGGTAACTCCGACCGGGCCGAGTTTCCCGAATAACAGACGTACTGCATGCATAATAATAAATAATTAATAATATTAACATTGGACCGGTCGGGTCAATACAGCTTACGAGACAAAATAAGTACCATTGATTGCCTCAATGGGCAGGGTATATATAATTAATAATTACATTGAATGCATTATGCAGCATTGAATCCTCTCAGCGACAGCAGGCCGACTTTTTTTTTTAGTGACGGAGTGGTGACCAGTCAAGTCGCCCACAAAACTGTAGATATAAGCTCCGGTGGGCCCCATTGCCGTTGAATGCCGTCCACTCTTCGAAGCCTCCAACTAACAGGCCGTCGATTATATACAATGAATGACTACCGTAGCTGCTTGCTATTCATATCATATAAGTCTTTAAGATCTCGTCTGAGTCTTCCCCGATGACCGAGCAAGTGCGGCTTCTGAATTCGGTCTGGTACTGGAGCCGGTAGATCCAAATTGTCTTCAGCCAAGCTGGGCTTTGCATAAGATGGAACCTGCTTTGTCCAACCTCTCACTACAGAGCTTTGAAGGTGTGGTTTCAAATACTTTGATGCTCCATACTGACTTAATTCTCCTGGCAACAAGACTGGTTTGGGCGCTGAAACACTGTGGCAATTTGTGAGACCCCGAATGAAAAGCAACAAGTGCTACTCAGAATATCCAAGGCTCCATTAACACTTCCTGCGTCTCTCGAGTCTCTCCCACGCGCTCAATCTGCCAATCTCTTGCATTGGCCAGGATTGCATATGCCAGCCTCTATTTGCAGAACACTGCACCGATGAGCCAAAAAAAAAAACAAAACAACAACAACAGCTTAGACCCTTGACCAAAATGGCAATAAATATTAACTGTCAAACCAAAAAAAAGGAGACATGCTACCAAAATTTTCCCTCAACTAATACGAGGCCGTAACTGTCTTCAATGAAGTAAGCTGAAATGTACTTTCAAAAAGGAGCTCATGCAACCCTTTTGCATGACAAGTGAACCCGCGAAAACATTCCTCAGATCTGAGATCTGTCGACGACAGAAGCTAACATATATCTTTTTCCCTTGTGAAAATGAATCTTGCTCTAGTTGAGCACTTAAGTTACTTAGTATCTTGCTATCTATATCCGATAGATTGATTGCTCAAGGTGTTCTCAATACTTCGAAGAACAGCCATTCTGCAACTAACAACAACCTTTCCTGTTTTCTGCAAGGTAACTGACAGCAGCTTTTTAACGTATACCCATTAGTTAGCAGCTGCTTATATGCACTATTGATCAAACATCATTGTCATTGTCCAGTAATGCTACGATAAAGCCATGATCTGTCAGTTGATAAATGTATTGGTATCGTTGTTGAAAGTTCACCACCTACTGAACCGCATATGACTAATGTACGTTAAATTGCCATGCAAAAACCTATCCAGCTCTCTACTCTTGGGTCTCCTCCTTGGCCTCCTCCTTGGTCTCTTCAGCCGGCAAGCCCAACGCCTTGCCGACACCTGTAGGCGTCTGCTTGTACTCCTCCTTACCCGTGGTCTCGACACCAAACAGTCTGTAAAGCGCCTCAAAAGTCTCCTTCTTGGACAACATCAGGTTGATACAAGAAGTGCCGATCCAGATCGGGTAAACATCCTCAGGGTGTCCTTCAACCTTGACCTTGATGAAACCACAACCTGGCACTTTACCCTTGATGTCCTGCGCAAACTTCTCGTCAAGGGCCTCCAACTCTTCGTACCTTGGGAACGCCTCTCTCAACAGCTTTTCAAATAGCACAGTGTTCGACTCCAGGATACGGCCAGTGATCATGGCGCCGACAATTGGCAGGGCCTCGTTCTGGATTCTCCATTTGCATTGGAGGTCGGTCCTTTGAGAGACAAATAGCTTGACACCCGAGTGGACAATCTTGAGCTTCTCCTCGTTGGCGAGCAGGAACTTCTTCGTCAGTGGGGTCGAAAGGTAAATGTTTCTCGTTGGCTCACCAGTGGCGTTTCTGACAAAACAGCTCTCGGTGATGTCAGTGTCGTTCTTGTCAAAGCCAAAGAAGTCCCAACACTTGGCCAGCTCCGGGTTGTCAGCTGGCAGAAAGTTGAATGGCTCAGTGTCCTCGGAGGCATTGTTGGACAGCTTCTCCTTCTTTTGGGTGGAGGTGCCCTCCTGCTTCTGCTTCTTCTTGGCTGGCTCCTCAGTGGTCTCTGGCTGCTCAGCAGACTCATTGAATCTTTCCAGGACGGTGATGAAGAAAGCACCAGAGTTTTGCTGCTGCGGGTAAACTCTGATACAGTCCTGTAGGTTGTAATCCTTCTCCTCGGCAGTTGGTGGGTACAGATAGTCCGGGTACGCAGCGTCAGAGCCTTTCTCCTTAACCTCGTAGTCCTTGCCAATGACAGCCCACTCATTGACACCGTGGGAATGGATCAGACCGGGCAATTCCGTCTTGACGATTCTGAGGTCTGGGTTGTTTCTCAGGGCACGCAGCACCACGGCCTCGTTCTCGATTGGGTTCGTCGAACAGGTCGAATAGACCAATCTACCACCTTTGGCCAGCAACTCGACTCCTCTTTGCAAGATATCGTACTGCAGTGGGTTTAGTCCCAACCCGTCGCCAACACCCCATTTCTTCCAGATTTGAATGTTCTTTCTGATGGTACCATCGCCGGAGCAAGGGACATCGGCCAAAATACGGTCAAACTTGACGTATTGCCCGTCAATCTTGGTCTTTGGAAATAGCTGGGCCTGGTGGTTGACGACAACCATGTTCGGCGAGTTCAGTCTCTTGACCTGGTGAACCAGCAGATGCGCTCTCTTGTAGTCGGCATCGTTGGCCACGACAAAGCCCGTTGGGTTGGGCGATGCGTGCAAATCTTCAATCAGTTGGCCAGTCTTGGATCCTGGGGCGGCACACATGTCCAACACCTTGTGATGTGGCTTGACTCCCAAAACGAGCGGTGGGATCATCGAAACAGCCTCTTGTCTCGAAATGTTGCCAACCTCAGTCTCCAACACCAGAAATCTCTGCGTCTTGGCAAACTTGTCGTTTCTTCTAATCACCTGCTTCGAGATGTCCACTTTCCAAGCGAGCTCGTTTGGGTAGAAAGGCAACGGGGCAGGTGGCTCAACCTTGACACCTTCGTGCTCAATGTCGCCCAGATGCGGCATGTGCTGCTCGAGGAAGATCTTCTTGACCTCGTTGGCGTGCTCGGCAGTGCCCGTGATTCTGAAAGTCATCGGCAAAGGGCGTTGCATGTGCGCTTTGAACTGGGCGAACTCGTCCTCGGAAAACAGCTGCAGTTGGTGCTTGTAATAGTGTTCCCATCTGGCGTTCTCCTTCTCAATGTCGGCCCAGTCACCCGAGTTGCCTGGGGCGTCTCTGTGCGGGCCCTTGCCGGCCCTGCCGCCTCTCTTCTTGTTGAACTTCTTGGCCATCTGTCTAGCTGTCTCTTTGGCAGAATATTTCCAATACTGTCCGCAAAGACTTGGGCGCATTTGCAATGCCCGTGTGCCATTTTCTTTTTTTTTCACTCCCCCGAGGCACCGAAAATTTTCAGCTCATCGCTGAGACACAAGTAACTGCTTCCAAAGGGGGAAATAGTCGCGCACTGTTAGTATATTGCATACAAAACTTATGTTATGGCCCGGGGGCGAGCCCAGGAGAGTAATAGCATATTCCACCAAAAAAAAAAACAATCCCCCAGGAACAATGGCCGATAGTCTCAAAGAAAAGGGCAACCAAGCCTTTAAGACTCAGGATTTCTCCGCTGCGGACAAACTCTACGCCGAGGCCATAGCACTCGACCCGACAAACGCCGTCCTGTACTCCAACAGAGCCATCACTCTCATCAAGCTGCACCAATGGCAGTTGGCCCTCGACACTGCCAACGCCGGCTTGGCCCAATCGCCGGATCCAAAGACTGCAGTGAAGCTGCTTTGGCGGAAAGGCACCGCTCTCAAATCGATCAGTGACTGCGTTGGTGCTGAGAAGGCGTATGTTGAGGCCCTTAAACTTGACCCGCACAACACCATTGTCACCAAATCGCTGGCAGAATTGCAATCACCAGAATCGACTGCAAGTAGACGCGCCCACAGCATTGACCAATTCGAGGCTGACAAGCGAAGAAGAAGAGGAGGAGGAACGCATCCGGATTTGGAGACGATACCCATCTACGAAGTGGACCAATTGCCGGCAGAGTTCCAGTGTGGCAGCAGCAATATCGGGCCGAAGCCACCCCAGTCAAAGCCGTCGTCTTTCAAAGACATTAAACAGGCAAAACCACAAGCCTCTTCTCACGATCTTGCGCCAGTATCATCGCCGGCTCAGAGACACACCGAGTCGTTGACTATTCACACACTCTCGACCATCGTCAACAGCCGACCAACGCCCGATGCATTGGACCACATCTTCTCAACACAACCGGAGCAGTTCATGAGAATCTTCAAAGATGGAGGCATTGATCCCAAGATCCTCAACTTGGTCTTGGAATCTGTCATCCATGCATTGCAAAAGGAAAACTCCCCGCAGCGTCAGCTGCACGCCAGTGCCATTATCAAAGGACTGGCAAGAGTACCACGATTTGCACTGGTCAAACTATTCATTGATAAGCAGAAAGTCCTTTTGGCCAGAGACCTAATCTCAGATCAAGCTGCACTACAGTCATGGATATAGAGTATATTAAGCACGGAAAAAAAAAGAAAAGCATTTATAGACCCGGTCTCCTCAATTTAGCTCTCATCACATTGTAGCCTCTCAATCCAACTTTTGAATTCGACACAGAAGGTTGTACCAAAGTCTGCAAGACTCCAGGAACGTATTGGTCAAGGTCAAAATGTAAGATCCGCGTGACAGCGTATGGTGCCACCAACAACCCAACAAACATAGATAGGACCAAAAAGAAAACCAACGTGTAAAATTGTACAAGCGCTCGTCTTTTCCTTCTCTTGGCTGCTGAGAAGATCTGAGGTCGGAGCTGCTTGTCTGGTTTCAACCAGAATAGCAACAAGGAATGCCACTTGTCAATGTACGGGAAAAACAACAACGGCACTTGAAAGGCCAAGATGAAGTGTCCCACAACAAAATCAAAAACAAACAAACTCATCTCAATCACTTTGCAAGCAAACTCCCGTCCTGGCTCCGTGAAAATACTCCAACCCAACCCGGCTGTCGCCCATTTCCCTGACCACCACGCCTTGTTGCTTCTGTCATCTTTGAACTCTCTTGTCAACAAGAGAATGATAATCAACTTAAAGAGCAAACCTTGTATCAAACAGCATGCAGCGAACCCGAGAATAGTGTTCTGGAAGCTCCAGTTTTGGCAGTACCACAAAAGCTCAAAGAATGCAGTGTGGTTAGCCAAGGCCAACGTATGTGCAAGTCCTGAAAGGAAAGATGGGAAACGTGGAAGGCACATCGTGAAAAATGGGCCTGTAAAGACAGAAATCACAAAGATGATCATCAAGATGGCCATGTTCATTGCAATAGGTCCAAACGAAAATACCAAAACTCTCAACAACGTATTTGATGGCGTTGAAGATCTTGACTCATGTTGTGAGTTCACAAACAGATAAGCTGATAAAACTGCCAATGTCAAGAAAAGTCTGGAGTAAATCTGGGAGAACAACATGTTCATGAAGGATGGCTTCTTAAAGTGAGAAGAAAACTCATCACCAGGTTTCCCCAATCCTTTTCTCTTGGTACCCGTCACTTGGATCCTAATTAGTCTCACATGTGAAATCCAAGAGTCAGCCCTGGTCTCAGTACTTCCAGAACTCAACCATTCCAAGTATTTCTTGTAATCCAAAAAGAACTCGTTCCAAGAAAACTGATTTGGATTGTACAACACAGGACTGATAAACAAAGCAACGACCGTCATCCAGAAGTAGAGAAATGCAACGTTCCACATAGCAACTGAGGCGTAAAGCAACATTGCCATCGAAACTGCAGCAAAATGGAAACTTTCAGATGCAAATCTTGAATACAAGAGATGAAATGGAACCCTGACTGTTGCAAACCCTCTACCAGTGTCAATGTATCTGGCACCTCCAACAGATAGATCATTCATCAACGACTGTGCATAAACTTTGCACACAAAAACTTCGAAGAAGGGGGACAAAGACATGAAATGCTTTCCAAGCCTTGTGAATGTCCGTCCCACCCCTCTTTCTGTTAGTTCTTGCACGCACAATGGAATGAAGGACACAAAGAAGACAGCAAATATCGAAAGAACAGATCTCTCAATCCACTTGATCAAAGGAATCAAATTAGAACAGCCAGTTGGCTTTCTTGGATCTGTAATTGGAACATTTGGATTATAGTCACAGATAATAGACTCATGAACTAACGCTGCAAGATTAATAGATACAACCAAGAACAATTGGATAGAGAGAATAATGAACACGTTATTCAAGTGGAAGCCGGGATGGGCGTAATAGAAGGATAGGAATCTGTCAAATGGAAGTTGAGTTCCCAAGTAAAAGTATTCCCTTGAAAGCATTTGTTCACCCATCCCAGCTCCAATCTTGGTGATAAAATTCAAAATCGAGCGAAATCCCAAGTCTCTTCCCTTGCCACATTGAATATACTCACAGTGTTTGATTCTGCCACCTCTGATAATGGCATTCATACCAGCGTAGATATCCTCATTCAAATGCAAGCCTTTCTGCGCTTTGGAAACACCTCCTCTTGTGGTCATGAAAATAGTATTCAAGAAGTCAGGATGGCCATAATGAAGTTTAGCACCCAATCTGGCCAATGTTCTTGCAAACAAGGTTCCAAATGTCTGTTCTTTACCTGCAGCGATATCACCTAGGATTCCAATGTTTTCGGAAAAGATGTATTCTCTAGTTCCAACGATTGCAACTGGATTCACAGTGTTGTTTTCGGCTTGATCAGATAGCATTGGGTACAAGTCACTTTGATCCTGTGGCTGTCTTTCCTCAAACTCTGCCAAAACCGATCGAATCTTCAAACATTCCTCCAAGTAGTTGTCTTGGTTTGCATCAATTAGCTGGATGTATTCACCTCTGCAAAATATTAATGCGTGGTTTTGATTGTCCGATTTTCCATCACCCAAAATAGGATTGCCACTCAATCTAATCTTGTACTTTGGGGTTCTGTGGCCTGAACCGTTGATCTCACATGTACCATCAATTAAAGCAGAGTAATAAACACTCTCACCAGTCGTTGGATCTACTTCTCTCTCCAAGTAGGCAATCTGCAACTCAGGGTACGCTCTTAGAACCATCTCTTTGTTTTCATTCTCATCTGTACTGAATGAATTCAATCTTTGCATTGACACTACCATTCGGAACTTTCTCAAAGCCATGACAGCTGCATCTTCAAGTTGCTTTAGCTCATCACCTGTTGACGGGTTCTCAATGTCATACATCAATTTGATAGCTCTAGAGTAGTTCATGAATCCGGATATTGTTCTGTACAACGTCTGAGAACGAAGTGATGCCCATATTCTGGTTCTCAAAATGTATTCTGGAGTGGCAGTCTTGAAACCAACGGAATAGTAAGGAATATTGTCTGTTTTTTCCCTTAAAGAAACAACTTTAGAGTCGACACTTGTGTCAGCTGATGATTCTATGCCAATCTCATCTGCCAACATCTTTGTGTCCTTCACAAAATAAGACCATTCTAAAGGATGAAGTTGCTTCAAGTACTCCAACAAAGTTACATTAGAGTAACCTTCATCTTCCTTGATGATCTCTCTTAATGTCAAAGTGATTTTCTCACTGAAGTGTGGAATGAGCACGGTGAATGTGGGAGTTTGCTGCACAGGAACGGGCTCTGGAATAGGCGTTGACAAAGATTGGGCAAAGAAAGTGATTCTTCTCTGTGCCTCAGACTGAGCTTCAAGAAGTGGAGATTTGAACATTTGATCTTCTTGCGACATGAAGAACGTTGGCTCTTTCAAAATTACCGCTTTACTGCCATCTGGACCTGTTTGAACCACTTGTTGATAGATAAGTCTCTGAACATGTTCCAAAGAAATTAGATGCTCGCGGTACATGGCAATCACAATCGAATTCCACACTTGAGACACAATTATCTTGGACTTCAAGTTGTTCTCTGGAGAAGTGGCAATAATTTTAGAGAATATTCTCTTTGGAAGCCTTGAAAAGATGTTTCTCCAAGGGGTCCAAATGGAGACTCCTATGTATAGAGACCGGAAGACAGAATGAATGGTGTTGCAGATTATGTACCACAAGTAAGTATCCAAAAAGAATAACACCATATCAGTCAAACACATCAAGAACAGTAAAATTCTCGGTTGGTGGCGGCATATGAAGTCCCCTAAGTATCTCTCACCAGCACATCTGTGCGCACGGATGGTGCTCAACTCACGGATTGGGTCTTTCAACGACAGTGTCAAGAAGTAGTAGGATTCTGTGAATTTGGCGACGAACACTGCAAACCACAAACCATAAGATGACAACAAAGCTTTCCCTCTCAATGAATGTACTGAGTTTGTGAAGTTTTTGTTGGGTAGATTATCACGGTGCTTCTTTGATTTGAAGGGAGATCCAAATAATGATGCCAAAGGGGTGAATGTGAAATACATTGTCGCAAACACACTCACAATAAACTGAGAAATAGACATTCCCAATGCGAGCTTTGAAACCGGTTTGATATTTGGGATGTATCCAAAGATATAGACAGAGGGTAACCCAAGGGTGATGAAGATCAAAATCAAGAGAACAAACCTTCTGAATAGAGGCTGCGCCCCTGGCCATCTCCTTGGAACAAAAACGAACTCTAAGAACGTTGAAATAATGTTGATGGATGTTGAGATGCACCCATGAAGAGCAATCACCGATAGCGTCACATGTATAGGAGGTTTGTTGTCCAAATGCTGCTTGTATTGCCGTGTATATAACACGGGAGAGTTCATCATTGTGTAGATCCAAAATGTGGAGATGTGTAAGATCCATATTCTGTTGAAATTAAGTATAGAGTGAGTCCATGTTCTTCTTTCTTTGTATGTCTTGTAAAAACACTTGGACCACTCCACCTCATTAAGGTGTAGATACCGTTCATTGCAAGGAAGCTGAATCAAGGCCTTGTTTGAATCACTCAATTGGATTCTCTCCAAACCCTCTCTGTACCAAAAAAACTGATTCATGTCGTCGTACCCAATGGTGCTAGAGTGATCTCTGTCTCTCACAATATAACGCCCTTCAACCAATTCAAATACCTGATCTCTGTAGTACTCGTACAACGGCGTAATCACATGATCCAAGAAAGGCCCAGGTTGACTATCAGGGCGATTCCTCTTTGTCTCATCAAGCCCGTAGTAGTAATCGTTGCAGCACTTGAAGATGAAGCACATGCACTCAGGCATGAATCTAATGTTGTTGGCTTCTCCCCAGCAGAGTAGATAGATTGCCAACTGGACAATTAAATCACTTGATGACAATGACTTCATATTCTTAACCCATATCTTCTCGGATTCATCCAACGAAACAATCAGAGGACCCTCCTCAGCGCCTCTCTTGTCCTTTCTGCTTTTCAAGTATGACTCTTTTGGAGTTCCATTCTTTTTGGCATTCATGAATCCAATGGCACTGTCAATGTCTAACTGGGCACCAAAATACCATATCTTGAAATTGGAGCTGGGACCACCAATGTAATCGGCGTGTAGCGATTTTAGTGCCCTAGTTGGGCTCATTCTGCAAGCTCTAGAATCCAACAATCTCATCAAGTAATCAAACATGTTCTTGGTGTTGTCCAATTGGAAACCAAAGATCTCGGTAAGTTCAACAAATATCAACTCAATCTCTTGTCTGGTGATGGGAATGTCATCCTGGTTGAACCAAGCAGGGTACGGGTCGTGATAGTGGTCAAACACTTCGTAGATGCTCCTGTCAACAAATATCTCATCCTTGACCTCTTTCCTATTCTCTTGGTAGTGAGTGGTTGTCTTTAACCTCTCAGCCCAACGGCTACTGTTGACCTTAGGGGTCTTGAAACCACTGAAAGGGAGAGCACTTTTGCCACTAAGCGCCGAGTTAAAACCAATTTGCTCCGGCACTGAGGAAAATGTTAATATCTCCTGTTAACGAATCACCATTAAGATTGCCTGAAATTTATTAGGGGTATGGGGTCATACGGGATCCCCCTTCATGGAACTCGGGGGTATCTGTATACTTGGAATGGGTTGAACTGACCTCTGATTGGTTGTCGCTACGACCTGGTTCCTCTTTCTGAGTAGACGGTTTCGGCATTATTGGGGAAAGGCCAATGAGACCAAAGGCTTTGGACACTGAGGAAAGCACAATTGGTTAAGCCCAGGCGATCTGACAACAGTCCACAAACAATTCTCTTTCTTTGTTTTACTGTGACGATTTGATTGCCAACCACAAAAAGATCCTACTTGATACTCATAACCATGCTGTTTTCGGAAAGTTTCAAGATCTAGTCGAGTGCACATATCTTTTTTTTTCTTTTTTCTTTTGACACGCCCTTCATTCGTCATGCAACTCTTCAGCTTCATCCTCCAGGGCCTTGTCTCTCAAATGCCTACTCTGATGAATGGCAACAAGGGACAAAAGTGATAAACTCCACCAGGAAATCCAGACAATGTCGTACTCCTGGCCCCAACTCATCAGGAAACCCCATAACAAAGGCCCGACAAATCTCGCGCCAGCTGTAACAGAGATCGTAGCACCGTTGATCAATGCTCTGTGCTTTGGATCAGAGGAATTGTGAACAATCAGCAAGATCTGAGGAAACGAGATCGATGTTGCCAAGGTCTTGAGACAGGTCATGACATAAATTACCGCCTTTTGGTGGAATTTTGACAGTGGTGCCAAAAACACGTCAAATGGAACAAAAAAGTAGACGAAGGGGAAGATCATAATGAAACGCTTGTACGTTGTCAGACAGTCATACTTACGGTCAACGTAAGGGAACACTACCAAGATGAAGAAGATACCCAGGACACCAGTTGAAGACAGCAATTGACCCGTATCTTCAGAGGTGAATCCCAAACCTCCGGTGAGCTTGTAGGGAAACTTGGATATCAGAGAACCATCCTTGTTTCTTGCAACATCATGCGCAAGGAAAACGGGCAGGAACTCGTCATGCACGGTCAAGTGCAGATTCATGATGAAGTTGCAGAGCACAGCGTAGAAAATGTGTGGCGTCAGCAGTGATGAGTAACTCCCTGGCTGTGGCTCATCCTGTGGTTCATGGAGGGAGTACGTTCTAATTAGGGCAAGACTCTGGCGTCTGCTGAGTGGGCCCACCGATTGAATGGACTCGTCATCGGAGGAGTTGACACGATTGTCATCAAGCAATGAAGACTCTTCATCAATTAGTGGGGTCTCTTCTCCAACCTCTGAGAATGGCGGTGGACTCTGGGTCTTCAACAACTGCCATGGCCTCTCCTTGGTCTTGATCCCCAAAGAGTTCAGGACAAAGTCACCCGTCTCTAAAAAGTAATCACGACGATATTTGTGAATATGATGAGTCTCCTCCAAGAAGAATATCGCGTTGAAGAGCCCACAGAGTAGCAGCAGGGCAATCACAATATTCGGCAACGCGTAAGGGAACTTTTCGACCAGCGGTTTTAGAACATCGAATCGTGTGGTTTTTCCGCTCAGGTATCCTCCAATCAAAGGTCCAATAACGGCACCGATTTGGAAGATCAAAGGCATCGTGGAAAAAGCGAGTGCTTGGTGTTTGCGCTCTGTAGTGATCTCTCCAATCACAGTTCGGACAACTGCCACGTTTCCGTTCAACAGACCCATTAGGGAACGTGCAAATAATGCCTGGTAATAGCTCTTGGAGAAGCCAAGCGTCAATAGCGATATGATCGAGCCCGTCAGGCCAATAACCAAAGTTGGCTTACGGCCGTTGCGGTCAGCAAAGCGTCCCCATTGGAACGATGTCAGCACTTGACAGAGGGCAAACGTGGATGATAAATAGCCAGAGTACTTCGCCACCTGGGCCTCGTTCTCGGCGATGCCAAAGTCCTTGACCATAAAGTACACATAAGGGAACAAAGAGGTGAAGGCTATCGGTTCAGCAAATCGCACACTGGCAATGACCAGGATCTGGAACCAGGGGAAACCCTGTATTTGCTCCCTGAAGGACAAAACCTGCGTCTTAGCTGCCATTAGCCTCCTCTGAGCAACGCGCTAAATGGAGGATGAGGAACACAGTGTGTGATTCATCCTTTTTTTTTTCCCATCAATGCAGTCATAGATAGCAGGTGAAAATATTTCGCCTAATACGGCATTATATCCGCATCGGATCGAAATTTGCCGAGATTACATCACCGACTGAATAAGCAACCTTGTCACAACATTGTGGGGATATATATTCACCATGTTTGCTTCCTTGAATTAGTGGTCAGATTTACTTAATTGTGCTAAAAAGCCAACATGCCCAACCTCACATACTTCATCACCGGTGTCAACAGGGGCATTGGACGGGAGCTCACCAAACAGCTGCTGGCAGCTGGCCATACTGTCATTGGGACCATAAGAAGAGACATCCCTGACTCTGAGTCCCAGATCACCAAGGGTCCGCATCTCACCATCCTCAAGCTCGATTTCAACGACACTGACACGTATCTCTCGCTCGCCAAAGAGCTAGAGAGGCTGAGCCCAGCCATTGATGTCTTCATTTCGAATGCAGCACTCAACAATGCCAAGTTCTCTGCACTCAAGACATCCCCGGAAGAGTACCATCGATTCTTGAATGTCAACGCCATTGGCCCACTGGAATTGCTCAAGTTGCTGAAGCCATACCTTCTGAAGAAAAAGACACGTAAAATTATCTTCATGTCGAGTGTTATGGGTTCCATTGGTGGATTTCCACAGTTCCTGTACGAGGCGTTCCCTTGTGCACCATATTCGCTCTCCAAAGCGGCATTGAACTCACTGGGCGTGCAACTGAGCTATGAGCTCAAGAATGAGGGCTTCATTGTCGTTAATTATCACCCAGGGCTGATCAACACCAAGGAACACGATTCGAATGACGATGTCAGTGCCTCCAAACATTTTAAACCGGATGCAAAGTTCCTGGAGTATGTGCGTAACAACACACACTCCATTCCTGAAGGTGTCAGTAAGGCTTTGCAGATTATTGATGGGCTGACTGCTAGTGATAGCGGCAAATTCCTGACGTATGATGGCACTGAAGTGCAATATTGACTTGATTGGATACTTGGAGAAGTTCTGATTACTTCCACATGCTAGTACCTGTTTTTTTTCATCCCCTTCTGCGCGGGAATCGCTGTTGTGGTCTTGTATAGGATAGTTTAATTAATCTGCCTCTGGCTCTGGCTCCTGTTTGACAATTTCGTCACCCTTCGTCTGTTGCTCAAGCTTGCGCTTTTTCCGCTTTTTGTCCTCTTTCAGGAAGAGCTTGTACGTTTCGTCGTTAGACAAGTCTTTAATCCAGGACTCCATCATCATGCCAATGGCGAGGAGGGCAGAGCCTTCAAAGTACGACTGTTTGTTCGGGTGCTTCATGGAAATGTAGTAGTGGATCATCTTGAGCAAGTCTGAGTTCGGCAGATGCGGTATCTCGTCTCTGGCAAACACTGGGATCGGGTCTGGCGCGTCCTCTCTTTGTGCTAGCACCTCATCGGGTGGCGGTGGCGCAAAACGGCGGTTCTCCTCTTTGACTCTCCAACGTTCCGAAGTGGCCTTGAAGACAGTGAGAGGAATCACGTGCATTTCTCGATGCTGTCCCTTTTTCCTCTTCTTAGCCCCAGCCATGATTTTTTTATTAGTCTCGAAGTTATCAGGTTTGTTAGGAGGAGTTTTACTATAAACAAAAAAAAAATAGAGAGAGATGGCAAAAAAAATATGGTCTCCTCTCATGCAGAAACCCCGTTTCCCAGAGAAGTGCCATCCCGACCGCCTTCTGACGGGCAACTGTGCTGTGCTGGATTGCTCCCCTTCAGCGGTGCAGCTGCCTTTGCCGGTAAATATCAAAACCCAGGTTACCCGTGGGAGAGACTTTCCTTCCGCCAGAATCGAACCAGGACACTATCATCCGGATACGAAACGAGATTTTCCGCATTGTAAAACGCGATAACGATCCCACTAAATGCCATGACAGCGAAATTTCGCCAGCGTTACCGGACCACCTAAAGACAGCCTCAGCGCTTCAAACCGTTATATAATCATTTTCTGGTACATAGCATTGTTTTCGAGCCATTTGGGCCATGAGAGAGGTAAGAAGACATACTTTGAGACATTTAGTACCTATTGGCTTTGTTTTTGTCTTATTGACTCTGATCATTAATTCTACGTAGTCCCCAGAGTGTCAGAGAACCTTATAATAATGAGGTGAATAGCTTCTCCACAGCAAATTGATACAATTCATTCTTTACGCTATTAGCAGACTAGAGTACACTTCCTTGATTGAGGCGCAGAGTGGGACAGGGCTAATATCTCGGACCATGATAGCTAAGGGACAGCGAAAAGTTTCCAACAGAAAAACCTCTCAAGTTACCCACAATTTACAAAGATCTACGTTTTGTGGGTCCCTTTGCACCCCCCCCCCCCCGCTTTTTTTTGTTTTCTTTTTGAGTGATTGAATGGGGCAGAGGCCCAGTCCAGTTACCCTTACCCTTGCCGCTTGAGATATGGTTATGGAAGCGTCGGTTCGTTGAATGGATATTTCTTGTTTTTTTTTGTTTAACTCCGAACTGCAACTCCCAAAGGTCCTGGGTTTGGTTGTTAGTCTGAATATTCTTGACTTTTGATAGTATCATCTTGTATAGTTTTTCGGGGCATAGATTGAACAAGAGACTCAATACAGAGGTACGCTGGTACTTGCAGCAACATTTGTAGGTATGAGGAATAATTGATAATAGCTACGATCACTGTATTTGGTTCTTAGGCGTGATTGATTCTCAAAAAACTTGTCCCACTCAGGCTCTCAAAAAACTTGTCCCGATTTGACCTACCTCCCACACTTTCTGTCTACGCTCAAACTATATAAAAAAGAGTATGGCTTTTGAACCTTCTATCTGCATCCCATCTCGTCATTCCAACTTGCCAATGGATTCTCTTAGCATTAGCCAGCTCATTAGAAGCAAATTGCAATCCCAACAGCCAATGAGTGACGTTCCAATGGCTCCCCCACTTTGGGGATCCCCGGAGCCCACACCGATGAGATTCATTGACCATACCCTTCGAGCACCACTCCCTGTTGCCTCCCCTACAACTCTCCCACTAAACCCTGAAGGGTTCCAGAACCTGGTACAAGAAAACATGCCGATTCACAGGGAATACTTCAACATTTTCGATCATTACTTCCACAGCATGTACTTGGTGCCATTGCAAGATGTAGACCCCAATCTCAGCAACATTAATGCTGGTACCAATTTGCCAGAAGGGATGTTGGATTACAGCATATCCGAAGAAAGTGATTACACTGTTGAAACTCGTGTGCTTAGGCTTTCGAGTCAGCAGCAGCAACAACAACAACAAGAGCTCATTCACGAACCATTCGGGGATCAGGAAGATGCATTCAGCAGTGATGGACTTCTTGACTGGGGAAATGGCACAGCGGATAGAAATATCTCCAGGGGTAACTACGACGATAGTTTTGCAAGCTCCCATGAACGTATTGAAAATGGAGCAATCAGACTTCCAAATTATATTCAAAGTACCCGAGGAGCTTCTTACCGAAGCCACACAAACACCTCTGATGATGAGGTGGATGCCAGAAGCACTGATTACACCACCAGTGATGGTGAGATCCATTTGGAGGAGATTCCTTTACAACTCAACTTCCCATCATGGTTCCGTCATGTCAACGATGAGAACGTGGAGTAACCGCATATATGTTTATGCTGTTTTATTCTAAGCTTGTTGTAGTCTCTTGTCCTTCAACTTGACTTTACCATCAGTGATTTCGACTTCAAACCCTGCCTCATCCAAAGTTTCATCCTCAATGGCCTGCTTGGCCTCCATTTTGGACACAAACTCCTGGTTCTTCTCATTATCGAGCAGCAGGAATCTGAGGCACACGATGCTTCTTTCCTTGATAAAAGGTTCATTGTCATCAATGATGCAATTGGATAAAACAAGCTCCAATCCATGGATTTCACGCATCTTCTCCTGCATCTCAAAGTTTTCGTATATCAACGCATTCAAGATCTCAATGATCATGGACTTGGTGTGTGGGAACGCTTTGTGGTCAACGACGCCGTCAACTTTCTTGACCTTTTCTGAGTCCTTCAGTCTCTTGGCCTTGATATTTTGATGAAGGATACCGAGCAGTTCAACGAGTTTGTCGACGCCTTGATAACTCTGAAGGAACTTCCTCGCATGCTCAAAGTGCACAAGCGAGGTGAAAATGTCGAGACATCTGGACACTTTTTCGTAAATGAACACTGGCTGCTGTGCACTTTCTTCGTGCACTTTAAACCATTGCTGCACTTCAGCCACTGTCTTTACAAACAGTTCAAAATTCCACGACAAAATGACAGTCAGTTCAAACACTTCCCAGTTGCTCTTCGAGGTGATGATGGCCTCTGCAACCTTGTAGTATCTAATCATGTCGGATTCAGAGTTGTGCAGTGTAATGAACTTTAGAAAGGACTCGTGGACAACGAGCGTGTTGAAGAGTTTGATGATGAGGAGGTCCAAAGACGACAAATCGGGGCTCTGTAAGTCAATCCTCTCAAAGATTTCAAGGAGATGGGCAAAGATAGGCGTGCCTTGTCCCACTGACAACGCTTCGTAAAGAAAGTCAGTCGATGCAAACAATAGTTCAAGATACTTGCCCAGCACCGTGTTCAACTCAGCGTCCCATTCAGTCGTATCCTGGACAAACTCGACGGTAAGTGTCAGGATCTCTTGCTCGAATTGCCCCTGGGTCTCATCAACGAGAGCAAAGTTATACAGGAACTGAATCCCAGTTATTCTGATGTTCTTGAGCAACGCCTTGTCCCCGATTTCTTTGGCTGACTTTGCCAGTTTAAAAGTCTCCTGTCTTATCGCGAGGCTCTTGACGAGGGCAGTTGGCGCATTTGGCGCAGTGATGAGGTTCCGTGAGAGTAAGACAACACCTCGCAGGATTCGTAGTTGCAGCGGAGTTGTCTCCGATTGCGGCAGGTTGAGAATGTCTTTGATGTGGTGCCAGGTAGTCTCTGTTTGTGCCAGTAAATCCAGTGCTGAGGCATCGGTGGATAGCGTTTGGATGAGCCGAGCCAAACGTTGGAGAATGACTTGAAGCTCATCCTCGGGGGAGTTGTACAAACGAGAATGGAGACCGGCAAGAAGGTCCTCAGCTTCTGTGAAACAGCTCATTGATTGTGATATCTGTTAATTGTGGAGTATGGGTTTTTGGCAGTGAAATATTTTTTTTTTCCAGCCCCCCCCCCCCC
>JAJMKO010000067.1:7870-54510 GCA_030569275.1 [Candida] sanyiensis | reverse complement strand
CTGATCGGCTGGCACGTACTGGAACCACATATCGTCGCGCATGGCGTATTCTTCTCACTCGGTAAGGTTCTCAAAGGTGTCTATCACCTAGCCCGATTCCATCATCCCCAGGATCTTGCTGCTATGCATCAGCTATGATTTGACTATATGATGTCCTGCGTATCACGTCCTCCTTCTTTAAGCTGATCTTGAGCAACGTATGTGGAGATGAAGTCCAATATGTGTGATTTTGGGAAAAGTTGAAATTCGCCAGTACAAGTGGTCATGCAGATCAGCCAGACGCCTGAAGCACGCCAATGTCTCTGAGTATAATTGCTGTGATGCATCTTTGGGAGGAGTAGGCACTCCACGCTTCCCTCCCTCTCAATGGCTTGGAATTCTGCACTTTCTGTGTTTGGATATGTGGATGGGGCAAGTGACATTAAACCACTTCTATCCCTGCATTCAGTTAATTAGAGCAGAGCCTGTGCAATTCTAGGAATCAAGCGATATCCAAAGAATGCCATAAAAATGATTGATCTTTCTCTACTGCCTTCTGACCGCTGTTATGGCTTCTCTTGTTGGCAATGTTCTGGCTGTTGACTGGAGGTAGACGAGATCTCTCTTAAATCACCCGTGCTTTTCAGGCTTTTCAGATCATGATACTGAATCAGTGCCAAAGTGTCTCTCATTTCACAATGGTCTCTCGCTCTTGAACTTGCTCATTGATGTTTCGATTTTATTGTCTGTGTTATGTCGTCCTTCGATTTGATTTTTGAAACAAAGAATTTTTATTCTCGTTTTAGCTTTTTTCTTGAAATTTGAGAAATTGAGAAATCGCTGTTTTGCCAACAACAAGCAGGTCCTCCAACCAGAAGACAACGCAAAACAACCCGAAAATGAGATGATGCCTTTTTGCTTGAGCTGGAAACTCACAAGAGGCCACTAAATATTCGATCGCTGACCGTGACTACTCTTTTCCAGTGACTGCCGTTATTTGATGCCAGTCCAAGACCCAAAACAAGCAGGTCGGTCAACCAGCCCAAGTTCTGTCGAGTTTTGAAGAATGGTTTTAAAGAGAGCTTTGGAGGCTCGTCTCAAACCTTCCCACTATTGGAGCAGAGTATTCTCAATTGCCCTATGAAAGAACCAGCGCATCGACGGATTCGATATTAAGAAGCCTCAGTCTACCTCACCCAGCTCCTACTTGAAGACATTCGACACCCCTTTCACACCATCGTGACGGCACTTACCGTTTACACATCTCAAGAGCTTGCAGGAGCACTCGCGCTAACCAACACTCCGACAGATTACTATGAAAGATATCAACACAGACGTTGCCCAACACACTGAGGCGCAGATAATGACCCTGATGCGGCTACTGACCACTGACAATGATAGTCTTTGCCTCGGCAACATCCTGTTGAAGAGACATGTCACAACTGATCCGTCGTTTGTAAGCAATTGCGAGAGTTGGAAGACTGATTACATTTGGGCTAGCGATACAGATGACATGCATTGTGAGAACGAGTAGCTCCCAGTGCAATAAATAAAGGTTATTGTAAATTGCTTTAAGATTGATGGGACTGCAGCTCTGGAGTCTATCACCAGGTTCAATTCAAGGTCTGCTTAACCAATCACACTTCTACAAAGACGGGGTCTAACAAGAACGATTGAGATAACAACCACAGCCCTTCTGAGCAGCAATATTATCAATCAGTAGGTGTCTTATCCATAGTGGTGGCATGACGACTGGAGGCTCCTGTCCCCGATTATGATATCCTTGCCACTCATGTTGATTCCTAAAAGCAATCATTCATTCAACTGAAACTTGGTAACCTCCGGGTCATCCAGCTCTGCACGATGGTATTTTTTAATCTTGTTGAGTACCGTGTATCACTTGCTGCCACTATGTCATGGTCTGGAATTACTATGGTGAAGATGTAGTCCAATCTGTGCAATCTTGGGGAAAGCTGGAATCCACCAATGAAAGTCGTCAATGGCATCAACTATACAGCTGAAGCATGTCAGAGCAACACAGAATATTCTGTGTCATATATCCCCGTGGTATATTACGCCTATCTCCGTGGTACATTACGCTTATCCCAGTTCTTTCGTCGCCAATCAATCAAAACTCGATCCTTTACATGGTTTTGTGAATGAACCTAGTGACAGGCAATTATATCAACCTCAACCCTCGAGGAATCAGATCAGAGACTGCATCATCCAGAGAAGCGCTTCGTGCCCATTTAGTTGTACACAGCTGGAGCTTTGTGACCTAGGGCTATCTGGCCGCTGCTATGATCTTTCTTGTTGGGAAAGAGGATGATAGAGGTAACTTCCAGATCATTAGTGTGGTTTCCCGTGGTCAATTTGCAATAGCTTGAAATAGTGGCCACATTTCTACCACCTCATTATGGGTTGTTTTCCTGGATCTTGTTCGTTTGTGTTTTGGTTTTAGGTATCCTTTCATTGGTCAAACTCTGGATTTTTGTTTTTCGCGTTGTGGTCGAGTTTTCTTCTTCTTCCAATGTTTCATTCAACCAACAACAATGCCCTTAGCTAAAAGACAACGCAAAACAAGGCTTGAGGTAGATGTGGTCCTTCTGATTGAGCCAGAATCCCTCTCCTGAAACCCCAGTATTTGCACATGTCTGCTTTGACCGGTGTCCCGTGGCTTCTTCTTATGATTTGATTGTCGCCTCTCCCAAAACAACACGGATCCGTTGGGAGCAAGAACGGCCCCAACACAGCTCGTATTGCCATTGAGCGAGCATTTTTGCACTCAGGTATTAACCACTATTCAAGCACGCGCATTTGGCTCCACTTTCGAATGGTTTGCAGAGCCATGGCACAACCCCTTCAATAGCATTACCAAGAGGTTGTAAGCTGGCAAACAAGCTCCAGCTGGCCTTAATTGGATGAGCTGATCTTGGCGTTCTGAAGCCGCGGCCAGATCGTTTACGAACGGGGTTTAAATAAGCTGGAGGTCGTTTTTACAACAGCTAGTCTACGTGCTCGTGGAAGGATAACATCAGCTGTTGTGTGCCGCTCAGTCAGAGAGACCTCTGACACAGTGGTCAAAGCAATCATTTGTATCTCACCGCCTCATCAGGTTGCTTCAACCCGTGTCACTCTTCAGAACCTAGGCAACAGCTTCTTTGCCTCCATCAAATCCTCGAAGTTGAGTTGATCAGAACTCACAGTGGACATATGGAAAACCTTCTCCAGTATAGACCTTATGCGCTCGAAGTCTTGGCGAGCTTTCAGAGTTTTCACAAACAGGATAGCTAAGTGTCCCACGAGACAAATAATCAGGGGAGAAAGCCTTAACTTTGATGACTTCGTGTCTGGACCAATCTTGACGTTGTCGGGATGGTGGAATGTGTTCTATCTTTGACACAATGAATAGCTCTTCACTCTTAACCAGGCCCTCGTCGATGGCACGAAGCACCATCGAACAGCCTGCAACCCAAGTTGATAGTTGTAAATCTGTTCAGCTGCAGATTCCCTTGGGATAGGGGTGGTCATACCGTCTTCTAAATTAACTTGACATGGCATTGTGGGAACATACTTCGTGATGACTTAACGAACATAGACGGTTTGGAACGAGCAACGAGCAACGAGCAGATGGGCTTACGTACTCATTTCGATTGTGGATCTGTATCTTATTATTGGAAGGTCGTACCGAGCTG
Organism: [Candida] sanyiensis; assembly: GCA_030569275.1. Taxonomy (NCBI): domain Eukaryota; kingdom Fungi; phylum Ascomycota; class Saccharomycetes; order Phaffomycetales; family Phaffomycetaceae; genus Barnettozyma; species [Candida] sanyiensis. The sequence continues at coordinate 50,836 of JAJMKO010000067.1, read as the reverse complement.
CCTCCAGAAAATCTGCACCTCGCTGCACAATTCTTTGAGTCTGAAAATCTTGCAATGAAAAGTGTGGGTTCTAGAGAGTTTGTCCTCGACATTCTCGGCTACTGCAGGTATCTTCTGTATCTGATGACTTATTGGTCATATACGGTCGATTAACAACTCGTCCACTCAGCAATGTCCTTCAAGTCCTTGATGATGTTTAAACCACCCATTCTGTGTTGCAACTCGTGGATATCTCTTTCAACCGCCTGCTCTGGTCTCCACTTCCAAGCCTCTCTCTTGGCCACATCCAAACCCTCGTCTCCCTTAAGAGCAACCTCAGAGATGTACTCCCCGATGATTGGCATGTACTTGAAGCCCTTGCCAGAATCACCAGTAGCTAAGACAAGGCCCTTGTGTTCAGGGTGCTCACTAATCAAGAAGTGACGATCCGGAGTATCCGTGCACCAGCAGATCTTAGCAACGTGGAAGTCTCTGGACGCAATGGACTGTGGGAAAACTTGGTGCAGAAATTCCCTCATTTGCTCTTGTGCCTCTTTAGGAACCTCATTTCTGTAAACAGGAACGGAGTAGTTCCTATTCTTGTCAATGTTAATGTAACCTGGAAACTCATTGCAGAACTTCAGCTCGTTGTTTTGATCGGGCTCAAAGAAGAAACCCTCGTCAATGTTCAGAACAACAGGAAGGGCTTTTAACGCAGCAGCCTCCTCATCAGTAAGTTTGATGTGACCGACAGTCCAGCACTTGGCTAGGAGTAGCCCTTTGAAGTCCAACAGCTTGACCGAGTTTGCACCAGCACAGATGATGGTCTTGGTAGCCCTGACACTCTGGCCGCTAAAGGTTCTGATACCAATACAATCCTTGGTCCCGTCATCATAGAGCAGGGTTTCAACTCTGTCACAGAGGAACTTGGCACCTAAACGCTCGCATTCTTTCCAGACATTCTCAAGAGCCAATCTTGCGAAGGTCCAACCACACTTGTCCTTCTGGTAGTATCCAGTCCAACCCTTGAATCGGGTACCGTCATCCGCCGGGCTTCTGACCAGCTTTGCAAACTCCACCGGGGTCTCAATCTTCCTAACTCTCTCGCCCTTGGAGGAAAGGACGTTGTATCTTCTATTGATCTCCTTGATGGCCTTCTCCCCAGAACCTCCGTAGATTATTCCAACCTCGTTGAAAGCAGGTCTGTACAACTCGTCGGATCTCCACTTCAAGAGAGCCTCCTGGGCCAAGGCGGAGTAGAATTCATCCTCGACAGTGGACTGGAAGACCTTGTTAACGTCGTTACCTGCGCTGAGTGGGGATGGGATAGGGTAGTCATCAACAAGAGTGAGGTTCTTGTGGCCCTTGCGAAGCAGTTCAAGCGCAGTGGATAGGCCGAAGGTACCGGCACCGACTATCACAATGTGATCATCAGGACTCATGTGTCTTTACACTGCTGTTTCTCCATCTTCCGGTTTGCTCTTCGTTCGTTGGAAGGCTTTTTATATACCCCAAATTTTTAAAAAGTTATGGATTGCCTCGTCTACACCAGCCGTGGTTTTTGCGGACAGATAGCCCCGCGAAATGATTCAGAAATGGGATAAAGTCAGAAGTTCCACTCGGCACATAAATGGACTTGCACGAATACAAAGAACACGTCACCTAGAAAGCTATGGGTCAGATCAAGGCTTACGGTCCCCGAAGTCGGAACGGGTGCGTGACGTGCAAACGCAGGCGTGTCAAATGCGATGAGACCAGACCTCACTGCAACAGATGCACCAAGCTCAAGCTCAAATGCGAGTTCCAGGCAGCACTGACTTGGGAGGATGATGCCCACAAAAGAGGAATCACATTTGGACGCTCCTTGGAAGCCAGAAAGAAGAACAAGAACAGACAGAAGAAGAGCAACGTTGCAAAGTCGGTGAACCCCCACACGAATGTAGTGCGGCGCAGAGTTGATTACCAGTTTGTCAACATCAGCACCAAAGAGCTCAAGATCCTCTCAAATGGCTCGCAAATCAGTTCAGGCTTCGGCTCAGACTCCAGCTTCGTCGGCTCCATCTTTGAGAATACGCTGATACCCACACTCAGGACGCATAATACATCACCGATGAGATCCGATGCCTTTGACTTTATGATCATGGACGACAACACCCCAGTGTCCTTCGAAGACATCTTCCTCAACTCCTTCGCGCCATTTCCCATCAACCAGGTTCTTAATGTTCCAGAGCCAAGCATCTCACAGTGCAATTTCACACTGAACCAACTGGAGAGTGATCTCCTCACCTACTTCATCGAAAAGATCGGACCTCATTGCGTCTGCTGTGAGGTAAAACCCAACAGCTCAATGGACAGCTACATTGCTCCTGAACTCAACCCATACCTGCATTTAATCATCCCTTTGGCACTGCGCTCCCCACTAGTCATGAAAACAATCGTGGCAGCCAGCGCGTCTCAACTTGTCCTGCTTGAAAAACACGAATATACAGAGGTGGCGCAAACGTACCTCCTTGAAGTTATCTCAGAAATCACCAAGCTAATAGACTCCAAGATGGACGCTGATGGATGGGATGATGTCTTTGCCATTGTTATCATGCTGTGCTTCATTGAAATTTCTGTCAATTGCAGTAACTCATGGCTGTTCCTGCTGAACTATGCTAAGAGCGTGTTGAAAGGTTCATCCAGTGTGAGAGAAAAAATTCTGAGCCCCGTGGGCAAGTTCTTTGTCCGTTACTTTATCAGCCACGAAGTGATGGGAGAGACAGCTTGGGTTCATGATGTCCAGAGATCCACTGCTCCGATGGTGATCGAAGACGATCCATTCATTGAGGACCTGAAGAAGGACTACGACACCAAGATCGACTTGGTCTTTGGCTGCTCGCCCTATCTGATCTCCTTGATCCACCGCATCACCGTTATCGGGCAATGTGTTGATGATGTGGGATTGGAGGAGTCCCCTGAGATGTTGAAAGAGTACGCGAGAGAAGTGATCAAGCACACACAGGAGACAGAGGAGATGTTAAACTGTCTGAACCAACAGTTGCCGACGAACAGTGAGATCTACTTTAGCTCGGAAGGAAGGGCTAACATTTCTGCCATTGCGGAGATCAAGAGGCTCAGTACATTACTATATCTCTACGGTGTGGCTTTCCTGAACAAAAGAATTGTTCAGGACCCTACCACCTGTACCAACATTGACCCAGTCAAATGCACCAGGGAAATCATTGCGTTGCGGGACACACTACCGAACAGCTACATGTCACTTATATGGCCGCTTTTTGTGATTGGTCTTGTGACTGCGGACACTGAAGACATCAGATGGTTTGTCCTTGAAAACCTAAGCCAAATGGAGGAAGGTCGAAAGTTGAAGACTGTGCAGGCAGCGAGGGAGATTATACTGAATGTGTGGAAAGAGAAGGATTTGGGATCGCATCCCGTTCTGTGGAAGGACATTATTAAGGGTAAGGCAATGAGTATCAGTCTGGCCTGAAGAGAGCAGAGGAAAGTCACGAATGGACACTCATGGCAATAGCGAACCTCATTACGACCAGCCCCTTGTAGATTTCTTTGGCATAAAGCTTCTCGCCTTAGCCAATAACGAGAGCGGGTAACTACCTGGAATAATCCAATCAGAAAAAAACACGAACTAACAAGAGGCCTGTTGGTTGTTGTTAACCCATCGTGCATCAGCGAAAAGCAGCTCGTCACGATGTCCCAATTCGGACATGCAACTTGACACCTCCACACTTTCGGAAATGCGTGCCAATGACCTGTCTCTCGTGATAATTTTTTTTTGGTTGCGGAGTTGCAGCTTGTGAGGCTTATCTCGTCTCGACCTTCCAGGGTCTAGACGTCGTTTCCACCTGCACCACAGTCAGCTCTCTGATCAATCTCCTTCCCCTTATAAAACGGCAAGAACCCCATTCACACACAACAAGGAGAATGCCCTGAGCCCATCAACTGCCATGACTTTGAAAATCTCCATTGCTATCGACCGTGGTGGAACGTTCACTGATGTCATTTACAAAGTCAACAATGTGGAGAAGACGTTCAAGTTGCTCTCAGTGGACCCAGACAACTACGAAGACTCCAACATCGAGGGTATCAGACGTGTGTTACAAGAGGCCACAGGCACGGTCATTCCAAGAGGCCAGCTTCTAGACACTTCGCCAATCATCTCGATCCGTTTGGGTACCACTGTCGCCACCAACGCGTTGCTCGAGAGAAAAGGTGCTGCGTGTGCCCTTGTCACTACAAGAGGTTTCAAGGACCTCCTCCACATCGCTGACCAGTCCCGTCCAGATTTGTTCGCCCTCAATATCGTTAAGCCAAGCGTGCTTCACGAGCACTGCATCGAGGCCGAGGAGAGAGTCACCATGCCAGCCTTTACCGTTGACCCAACAGGTTACGACGCCAGTGACTTGGTTGATAACGAGAATTATGTACTCGGTGAGACCAAGGAGGTCTTCGAGATCGTCCAACCATTGAACGAGGAGAAGTTGGAGGCTGACTTGAGACAGTTGAAGGAGACCACCAACGTTGACTCTGTTGCGATTGTCTTTGTTCACGGCTTCAACTTCCAGAAGCACGAGAAACTAGCCGGTGCCGTTGCCAGAAAACTTGGTTTCAAGAACGTTTCTTTATCCCACGAGATTCTCCCAGTGTTGAAGATGGTTCCAAGAGGTCAATCCACTGTTGTTGACGCATACCTGACCCCAATTGTCAAGGAGTACATCTCCAAATTCTTGGAAGGTTTGAGACCTGACTTTGACAAGTACACCAGAATCGAGTTCATGCAGTCGGATGGTGGTTTGACAAGCTGGGAGAACTTTTCGGGATTGAAGTCCCTGCTTTCTGGTCCAGCTGGTGGTGTCGTCGGTGAGGCCAAGACTTGTTACGACAAGATGCCGATCATTGGCTTTGACATGGGTGGTACCTCCACCGATGTCTCCCGTTTCGATGGTCAATACGAATTCTCCTTTGAGAACATCGTTGCTGGTATCAAGCTCGCGGCTCCACAACTTGACATCAATACTGTGGCAGCTGGTGGTGGCTCCATTTTGACTTACAAGAACGGTGTGTTTGCTGTTGGTCCAGAGTCTGCCTCAGCTCACCCCGGTCCTGCCTGTTACAGAAAGGGCGGTCCACTAACCATTACTGATGCCAATTTGTTCACGGGTAGAATCTTGCCTGAATACTTCCCCAAGATCTTTGGTCCGAATGAAGATCAACCGTTGGACATTGAAATCACCAGACAAAAGTTTCAAGAACTTACTGACATTATCAACAGGGAGAACCCCGAGTTGATCAAGACCTCAGAGGAGATTGCCTTGGGTTTCTTGAAGGTTGCCAACTTCCAGATGGCTAAGCCAATCAGAGAGTTAACTGACGCCAAAGGTCACGATATCAGAAAGCATGCTCTGGCTTCTTTTGGTGGTGCTGGTGGGCAACATGCTGCTTCGATTGCCAAGGTCTTGAAGATCAACAAGGTGTTTATTCACAAGCACTCCTCCATTCTTTCCGCTTATGGTATCTCTGTCGCTGACTTGGTCAACGAGGAACAGGAGCCGGTTTCTGGTGTCTACTCCGAGGCCACGAGAGACGAATTGATCGCCAAGTCTACGACCTTGTTGGAGAAATCTCAGGCTGCTTTGCAGGCCCAAGGCGCCTTTCCCAATACCATCAAGTCCACCTTGTTCTTCAATATGGGTTACAAGGGCTCTGACACCAGGATCATGATTGCTCAGCCGGATGATGGGGACTTCCTATCTGTCTTCAGTGCCACCCATGAGAGGGAATTTGCCTTCACTGACCCAGAAAAGGAGGTACTTGTCTCTGACCTTCGCATCAGATCTGAGGGAAACGCAGACATCGAGATTTCCCAAGAGTTATCCCCGTTTGATGAGTCTATTCCTAGAGTTCCTGTTGACCAGTCTAAGTCTAGGAAGACCACCAAGATCGTGTTCGACGAGGGTATCATGGACTCCCAAGTTTATTTTTTGGAAGACTTGGAGAAGGGCTCCGTTATTCCAGGCCCAGCTGTTATCTTGGATGCCACACAGACTATTTTGGTCACTCCGGACGCCAAGGCCACCATCTTGCCCCGTCACGTTGTCTTTGACATTAAGACTTCTACAACCAGAGACCATGTCAACACAGAGCATGTCGACCCAATCCAGCTTGCCATCTTTGCCAATAGATTCATGTCCATTGCTGATGAGATGTCCAGGACCTTGCAGAAGATTTCAGTGTCCGCCAACATCAAGGAGAGAATGGATTACTCTTGTGCTCTGTTTGACAGTCAAGGTAACTTGTGTGCTAACGCGCCTAACGTCCCTGTCCACCTGGGTTCCATGTCATCTGCTATCCAATACCAACTTGAACATTGGAAGGGTCAGTTGAAAGAGGGTGACATTCTATGTACCAATTCTCCATCGGTTGGTGGTACACACTTGCCAGACTTAACCATTGTTTCCCCAGTGTTCCACCAGGGTGAGATCCAGTTTGTTGTTGCCTCCCGTGCGCATCATTCTGAGATTGGTGGTTCTGCGCCAGGTTCCTCATCTTCATATGCCCGTGAGATCTACGAGGAAGGTGTTAACATTGAGACCTGGAAGATTGTCGACACCGGTAAGTTCGACTACGAGGGCTTGAAGTATCACTTCACTGAGGTGCCGAAGAGGTACGGTGTCTCTGGTACAAGAAACATTGATGACAACATCTCTGACTTAAAGGCACAGATCGCATCCAACCAACGTGGTATCAACTTGTTGAAGGAGTTGTTCCTCGAGTACGGTGCGCCAACTGTCTTGTTCTACATGAGAAACGTCAAGAAGACTGCAGCCCTCGCTGTCGAGAGCTACTTGAAGGACTTTGCCAAGAAGAATGCTGACCGTCTACCACTGATTGCTGAGGACTACATGGATGAAGGTACCAAAATCAAGGTAAAAATCGACATTGATGCGGAGAAGGGTACCACTGTTATTGACTTCACTGGTACTTCCCTTGAGTCCTACTCCAACTTGAACTCTCCTAGATCCGTCACGTACTCTGCTGTCATCTATGTCTTGAGATGTCTTGTCGATATGGATATTCCTTTGAACCAGGGTTGTTTGGATCCAGTCACCGTCATAATTCCAGAGAACACTTTGATTAACCCATCTCCATACGCTGCCGTGTGTGCTGGTAACGGTATGACCTCGCAGAGAACCACAGATGTCTTGTTCAAGGCTTTTGGTATCACTTCAGCTACTGGTGGTTGTATGAATGGCTTGAATTTTGGTACTGGTGGTGAGAATGCCCAAGGTGAGATGATGAAGGGTTTCGGTTACACTGAGACAATCGGTCAAGGTAACTGTGCCGGCATTATTGAGAAGAACGGCGAAAGAATCGGCTTCAACGGCTTCTCTGGCACTCAGACCAATATGACCAACACCAAGATCACTGATCCTGAGGTTCTTGAACTTCGTTACCCATGTTTCTTGATCCAATACACGGTCAGAGAAGGTTCAGGTGGACGTGGTAAGTTCAACGGTGGTGACGGTTTGATCAGAGAGATTCAGTTCAACTCTCCAGTGCACTTGTCCCTTGTCACCCAGAGAAGAGTTTTCGCGCCATGGGGTATCTATGGTGGTGCGGAAGGTAAGAAGGGTGAGAACTACCTGGGTAGGAACAGGGGCAATGGTATCATCCAATGGATACAACTTCCATCGCAAGCTGAGATTGAGATGAGAAAGGGGGATATCTTGAAAATCATGACTCCAGGTGGTGGTGGTTTCGGTAAGGAAACCGACAGCGATGAGTTCTGGGGATTGACTACTAAGACCGAGAAGGGTAAGACTTTTGTTCCATTGTCCTCTGGTAGTGTTGGCTTGCAGAAGGATGCCATTGATGGCTCCCAATAAACTAGTAAATTAGAAAATGTACATTATAGCATAGTTGGACTTCTAGTAGATTAAATCCAGGATTCTGGGTAATATCCCGATACTGATCATTGACGAGACTGGTCCGGTATCTTTTGGGCGATACAACTCCAAGTGGGGCTACCAGTTATACGACTACTTTTGAGTTAATCATGACCTCTTCTTTGACCCCGCCGATTTTTATGCTTCTTCGACACGAGCATCCCTCAATAAAGTGCTTGTATCCAGACTACTGCCCAAGATTAACCTTTCCGAGGTCGTGTGAGTGATGCTCGGCTCGACCTAACACTTTTTTGTTTCCCCCATATTTCCGGGTCCCGGCTGCAGAAGTCAGAAAAGGGATCCGCGTTTTGCCCTGTACATACATACAAGCGAATCACCTAACACCGATCATATGTGGAGTCCGTTGTTGATGTTTTTCTGATGGGTACTTGACATGGCAGTTGGTTTTGGGGGCTCTGGAATCTGGGCCCAATCATACAATCTCCGAGAAAAAGAAACGAGCTGATGACACCGAAAGGACGGTCTTCTCAACGAGAAATAATATATCCACCCTACGTAGTTCGGATCGGATAGCTGCCATGCGCGAATCATTCCAAAGGTTTTCCCCACCCCTTTTTTTTTTGCTCCTGTTGACTATTGGCCAAGTGTTTGTTTTTTTTTTGTATTTTTTTTTTTTTGTCGTCAACACCTTCCCCTGTCACCCCGCAACTATTCTTTCTTATCATAAATTAACGGATGGTCGAAACGACCAACTAGGTCACTATAATAGGGTCCCGCACTAGTGTGTACCCAGTCACCAACAGATAACACTGACATATTCAGCTCACAATTATATATAGGCCTGGTGTGCCCTGGTTTGCAGCAGCACCACAGCCACCTTCGACGCTAACAAACAATGAACACCACCAAGTCCACTGAGTCAGCCAGCGCCGACTCCACAAACAAAGCCAACCCTAAGCACGACATCGCGGAGGTCGTCTCCTTCAGCAAGGCCCAACAGGTCCACATCGACAACGTCGATGATGCTGCTATCTTCCTGCTCGAGCACGAGGGCAAATACGAGCCACTGAGCCCGGAGGAACAGAGGAGGGCCATCAGAAAGACTGACTGGCTCCTGTTGCCATGTTTATTTGTCACCGCCACCTGCGGTGCAGTCGACAAGGTCTCCCTCAGTACAGCTGCTATCTTTGGTCTGAGAGAGGACACTCACCTCGTGGGTCAGCAGTATTCCTGGTTGTCGTCGATTCTTTTCATCGGCTCCTTGGTTGGCATGTGGCCAATGTCCTACCTGGTTCAAAGATTCAGGGTCGGCAAAGTCTTGTCCATCTGTGCCTTGATTTGGGCCATGCTGACTTTGCTTCAATGTGCCTGTCACAACTTTGCTGGCCTCGCTGCTTTGCGTTTCCTCATGGGTTTCGTCGAGTGTGTCATTGTTCCGGGTTGTTCCTTGATCGTTTCCGTCTTCTACACAAAGACTGAGTCCCCGCACAGAACTGCCCTTGTCTTTGCCTTCGGCTCCTCCATCGTTAACGGTGCCCTCTCTGCCCTTGCCTCCACTTTCGGTAACGCCATCCCAACTTGGAAATACATCTACATCTTGGTCGGTTCCATCACTTTTATCTGGGCCTCTTTCATGATCTGGTACCTGCCAGACTCCCCAATCAACTCCAGGTGGCTTTCTGACAGAGAGAAGGTCTTTATGGTCAAGAGAATGGCTGAGAACAGAACTGGTGTCTCCTCTAACGAGTTCAAGTGGGACCAAGTCCGTGAGGCTTTTTTGGACCCGAGAACATATGTTGTCATGCTTTTCAACTTCGGTATTAACATTCCAAACGGTGGTTTGGGTACGTTCAATGCCATTATCATTAAGAACTTGAAGTTCACTTCTGTGCAAGCCTCCTTGATGGGTATGCCAACTGGTGTCGTCGCCTCTGGTTCCACTTTCTTCTTCACGTGGCTGGGTGCCAGATGGACTAACCGCCGTTGTCTGTGTGCCATTATCTCCTTGATCATTCCACTAGCAGGCTCCGTCCTGTGCTACGCCGCGCCACAGAGCAACACTGGTGCCCAGCTCGCGGGTCTTTACATGATGTACTTTTACTTCGCCTCCTATGTCGTCATGATCTCGTTGGTCCAAGCCAACACTGCCGGTAACACAAAGAAGGCTGTCACATATGGTTTCAACTACTTGGGCTACGCTGGTGGTGCCATCACCGGTTCCCAGACTTTTCGTGCTAAGGATGCTCCAAGATACTCGGTCGGATTCGCCTCCATGTTGGTTGGTTACTGTTGCTGCATGTTCCTTGCTACCTTGTACTGGCTCCTTTGTGTTATCATGAACAAGAAAAGAGCTAACCAGAATACCAAGATGGGTGAGATTGATGAGAAGATTGACATCGATGGCTTGGAAGGTGAGGAAGTTGCTGACAAGACTGACAAGCAGCAGAGAAACTTCACCTACACCACCTAGACGCCCAATTGTTTTTGTTGCTGTTTTTTTCTCTTTAGATGCCGGTCATTGTAGTGTATTCTAATTTAATTGATATTTGTTTTTGTTTTAGTTTTTGGGCTGCATTAGTTTCGGGTTTCCAATATCCGTCTTGGCTTGATACGTAGGCAATACGGTCATTATACCTATAATGGAGTAATTTTCGCGGATTTGCGACGGCACGCCGTCGGAATCACTACTTTTGTCAGAATTCAACACGAAAGTCAGACTTCGAAGCGAAATTTTAATTGTTTCATTATTAAAGTTGTTTAAACGTGGTTAATTAATATTAATTATAACTAGTACGTATAACGTCTATACTAGTACTACTACTATTATTGTTCATCTGCATCAATATCATTTGCTTCATCATCGATTATCATCGAATATTCGTATATCACATTGAGTCCACAATCTTGGCGACTTTTGGCTGCTGCCGTTGTGCCTGTGCTATGTTAGGATCACAAGTCATGCACGTAGGTGCTTAGGCAGAGAGTTTTTCAATTTGCCAAATCTCTTAAACTTCTAACAACCACATTAAAGAAATCTGTTGATTTCTGTTTAGGAAAGCCCTTCTCAAAAAAGAGAGAGTACTACTGACCTCGCAGAGTGACAAATCATATATGGTCAGGAGAGCTCTACTGCTCTTGACACTTTAGACTCGTGTGGAGATTGTCAACGGAAGCCTTGATAGGGTGACTCTGTGGCCAGACGTGTTGAAGAGTATCACTGAGATAATGCAACGGTTTCTCAACAGTTTCAAACGCACCGAGAAACTTCCCAATCATTACCAGAAACTCGCCACCTGGCAACCAAAAGTGTGGCAAGTCTGCACTGGTGATCCCTCTTTAAGGCTGTCGATCTCATCATTCTGGATTGATGATGCAACCCCCTGAGTCAGTTCCTGTGTACTTTGAACCACTATTTTCAGAGGCGTTCACCTCCAATTGATTGCAGCTGGTCTGACAAATTCTCAAAGTCGTCCCTAAATTGTCCTGAGATGGGTGATATTGCAAAGGTTGTGTGGAGGTTGTTGTTGTTGTTGAAGCCACTCGCTGAGGCTCTTGATAGAAATGCCAAACGGGCCTTGTTCCAAGGGCCGGTGAGAAGACACATTGTGGCGTCAACGACAGGCCAGAGATGCTCCTCTACTGTATCCCCAAGTACTTGAAACTCTTGAATTATTCCAATGGGATTTTCTTTGGCAGATTCTCCGAGAGTTCTTTGAAATTAGGGGCTACAGGGTGACTGTGAATTGGGGTATCCCACGTCTTGCCATAGTCCGTAGAAATCAACAGTTATTTAACGAGGGTTTCCAAGTCTCTGCTTTGGTTCCTTTGATACCTCCTAACGTTTTTATGTTCTTTGCATACCGTACAAGCCTAAACTCATGCAATGTGTAATGAACATATGTAGCTGCTAAAATAATGATGCTATTGAATGGAATTAAGCGCAGTCTCCTCAAATTTGTTTTGTAGCTATCTTCCCAAGTGCTGGACATTCTGGTAAATGAAGTCCACAACGATTTGTTTCCTTCTTTCGGCTTCTTTCAACTCTGCTTGCCGCTCCTGTAGAGATCTCGTCAACTGCTCGCTCTGCTGCTCTAAAGCGTTCTTCTGAGAGCCGATTATATGGACTTGCTCCCTTAATTCGGTCTTTCTCGCCTCCAATTTCTCAACTTCTTCAACCATGCCCGATTTTCTTGTGCCAAACTCGCTCTCAAGGCTATTCAACTTGGTCTCATATTCACCAACACACTGCTTAATATAAGTTAAGTGCTCGTTGAGGGTTTGGAACGAGCGCCATTGTTCCTCTTTTCTTTGGTCAAGGTCCTTGAAGAAGGCTTCATACTCCTTCACTTTCTGCATGATGACACTGGTGATGTCTGTCGTGACGCTGTTCAAGTGCGCAGTGGAGATGCTGGCGGCGATCGTGCTGGATCCTTCGTCATTGCTCATCGTGCTAATGGCATCCAGCGATCTGTCTCCGAGTTGGGGTCCTGTCTCGACGCTGAAAGGTGAGTCAGGACACATGGTTCCATTTCCAGTTGCCGGTGTCTGGGCCACTTTTCCTTTGAGAAAGCCCTGCAACGCAGCATTGACCTCTTCTGGTGACATGCTGTGATACAGCAACGCGTCGTCCTCAAAAGAGGAATTGGCCTTCAACTTGCGCGTCTTCAAAAACTGTTTGACCGCGTCAGAGTTGATGTTGAACTTGACCTGGTGGTCCTCGCTGATGTGCATTCGAAGGGAGTCCAGTAGAAACCGCTTGTCGCTGCAAATACACTGGTACTGCATCATTTCTGCGTCGCCACCCCACGTCCGATCCGGTTTGACAGGTTGTGACAATAGGTTGACAGGAAGTCAAAAACCCAAAACACCAAGCAAAAAAAAAACAAACAGACAAACAAAGTACTACACGTTCAGGCTCTTTCAAGATTACAGAAGATCATCTAAAAAGTCCTCGTCCTCTTTCAAGGCATCTGGTAGCTTTGTGGCAGTCTTTGTTTCCATTTCCTCTTTCTTTGATATCGGCGGCAGATACTCGTACTTCTCAGCGACATGTCCTTCATCAGCAGTTTCTTCACTTTCTAGCTTGCCATCCACAATCCTCAGTCCCAGAAGGTCATTGGTGGTGTAATTCTTGAGCCCCTTCTTCTGTTTGCCGACCGTGAACTCCCTTTCCAGGTTTTTCCTGATGTCCACGTCGTACTCTTCGAGGTTGAGATCCTCCTCTACGAGCACATCTTTGTATCTGAAGTCGTTGGTGGTTCCCTTCAGAACGATGTTGCCTTCGAGATCCAGCTCCTCATCACTGAAGAGTACCGGGTTGCCCTCAATGTCGAACTCCCTGGCTCTTTCAGGAACTTGTTCGTCCTCCGAGTGATCGCCACCGTCTGCCTTGACAACTTTGGCATAGTTCTTCTTGTGGTGGCGTTTCAGCTTGGACTTGTCCTGGAACTTCTTGCGGTTCTCCTTCTTCAAATTGTAATCCATCCTGGTCTTTGGATTGTTTTTATCAGGTGGTTGGGGGATTTTTTCAACAACAGCGAAATGATCAAGAAAACACCGAGCGACAACTTCCTTTTATATGACAATGATTTGATCCGACAACGCTAACTCCATGTCAAGAAGAGAAAGGTTTTGGCTACATCAAAAATCGCGGGGTCATGACATTATCCTTGCTCTTCTTACAAGTCCCTGACAAAGTGAGTCTCGCACTGGTAGCCTTGTGGGTTCTTGTCAAGGTAGATTTGGTGGTAGTCCTCAGCGTCGTAGAAGTTCTTCAATGGCTCGATTCTGGTGACGATCTTGTTGTCCCACTTCGGATTGAACTCTTTAGTTACCTCCTCAGCAATCTTGAGGTCCTCGTTGTTACTGGCGAAAATTGCTGAACGATACTGAGTGCCACTGTCATGGCCTTGCTTGTTCGCAGTCGTTGGGTCGTGGATCTTGTAGAAGAATGCCAGCAGCTCTTTCAAGCTAACTTGCTTCGGGTCATAGGAGAGTTGGAGAACCTCAGCAAACTCAGTGTCACCGGTACAGACGGCTTTGTAACTTGGATTTGTGGTGATACCGTTGGCATATCCGACTCTGGCATCAATCAATCCTTTGGATCCGTAGTACTTTCTGTAGATATGCTCCACACCCCAGAAACAGCTGTCGATAATCTGTTAATACTCATGTTCCGCTTCAAGGCAAGGCGCCCCCAAAAAAAAAAACTGAAAAAAAATTATGGGGGAGAAAACTTACCCAGCAGCGACAGTGATAATCTTGTTAGTGGCAGGGTTAAACTGGATCGTAGGAGAAACAAGAGACATTGTTGAAACCTTAACGTTTGGATCGGGCGTTAATTGTTGCGGGAGCGCCACTTTTTATGTCATCGTTTTTTTTTTTCCCCAAGCCCTAGCTCTTTCTTCCTTTCTCCATTGTTTATATAATGATCGGAATTTGTAATTGTCACCCGTTTGGAAACCTTCCCAAAACGAGCGCCACAGATGTCAAACTATCCGATCGTTACCACTGAAGAATTCAAACAGGGAGTGGGCAACACTCCTTTAATCAAGCTCGAAAGTATCTCTAAAGAGACTGGGCGCAATGTCTACTTCAAAGCGGAATACCTCAACTCTGGAAAATCAATAAAGGACAGGGCAGCCATCTCATTGCTGAATGATGCAATCAGTAAGGGCAACATCCAACCTGGAGGAACCATTGTCGAGGCCACTGCAGGGAACACTGGTATTGCCCTCTGTTTGCTCGGAAGAACTTACAACCCACCGTTCAAAGTGAGACTTTACGTGCCAGAAACGTTGGTTGTCGAGAAGATTCGGGTGCTGGAAGAACTGGGTGCTACGGTGGTCAAAGCCCCAATTGTCGGCCAAGACCACCCAGACTTCGTCAACAACCAGGCCAAGAGGTACGCTGCTGAGACAGAGAACGCGTTTCATGTCAACCAATTCGACAACACGCAAAACAGAGACGCCCACTTCACCACCACGGGACCAGAGATCTGGAGACAAACAGAGGGCAAGGTCGACGCATTCGTCGTTGGTGCTGGCACCAGCGGTACATTCAGCGGTGTATCCGAGTTTTTGAAGATCCAGAACCCTAATATCAAGACCTATTACGCCGACAGGGAAGGATCTGGTATTTTCTCCTTCATCACCACTAAAGGTGCGAGTTGGGACGCTGAAGGTGATTCCTTTGTTGAAGGAATTGGAAAGTTGGCCCCGACTGGAAACATGCAGGACGCCCTAGAACTGGCTGATGGTGCCATCCGTATCCTTGACACTGAGGTCATCAACACCATTTACAAGTTGATCCACGAAGAAGGCGTTACACCAGGTGGAAGTGGAGGCTTAAACATTGCTGCTGCAAGAAAACTGGCCCTCTCACTGCCAGAAGGTTCAACAGTGGTGACCACAGTCGCAGATACTTCTGACCGTTATGCTTCGAAGCTATTTAACAAGCAATGGCTCCAAGAAAAGGGCCATTGGGACAAGATCCCGGCTGATCTACACTACCTTGCTAATTATCGCGCAGGAAGCTAAACAGACTTGAAAAGAGAAAACGGCTGAGCCGTTACCCGGCCGTGGACCTGCGTAACTTCAGGAACGTCCGCTACCGATTCTCCTTCTAGAATTTTCACGAATCTGCCAAATCCGCGTAACTTGGGTCACGCCACATGCTCATCGCAAAAAAAATTTTCAACGTCGTTTCTTTTTTCGCGCATGATATAAAATGTTTGCCACCTGTCCAAAAAATTTTCATCCTTCTTCTACCCTTTCTCTGTCCAATAAATAAACACAATGGGTAAGGAAAAAACTCACGTCAACGTCGTTGTTATCGGTCACGTCGATTCCGGTAAGTCTACTACTACCGGTCACTTGATCTACAAGTGTGGTGGTATCGACAAGAGAACCATCGAGAAGTTCGAGAAGGAGGCCGCCGAGTTGGGTAAGGGTTCTTTCAAGTACGCCTGGGTTTTGGACAAGCTTAAAGCTGAGAGAGAGAGAGGTATCACCATCGATATCGCTCTATGGAAGTTCGAGACTCCAAAGTACCACGTTACCGTCATTGACGCCCCAGGTCACAGAGATTTCATCAAGAACATGATTACTGGTACCTCCCAAGCTGACTGTGCTATCTTGATTATCGCCGGTGGTGTTGGTGAGTTCGAGGCTGGTATCTCCAAGGATGGTCAAACCAGAGAGCACGCTTTGCTAGCTTTCACTCTTGGTGTCAAGCAATTGATTGTTGCTGTCAACAAGATGGACTCTGTCAAGTGGGACCAACAAAGATTCGAGGAGATCGTCAAGGAGGCTTCTGGTTTCATCAAGAAGGTTGGTTACAACCCTAAGTCTGTTCCATTCGTCCCAATCTCTGGTTGGAACGGTGACAACATGATTGAGGCTTCCGAGAACTGCCCATGGTACAAGGGTTGGGAGAAGGAGACCAAGGCTGGTGTCTCCAAGGGTAAGACCTTGTTGGAGGCCATTGACGCCATTGAGCCACCATCAAGACCAACTGACAAGCCATTGAGATTGCCATTGCAAGATGTCTACAAGATCGGTGGTATCGGAACTGTGCCAGTCGGTAGAGTCGAGACCGGTGTCATCAAGCCAGGTATGGTTGTTACCTTTGCCCCAGCTGGTGTCACCACTGAGGTTAAGTCCGTTGAGATGCACCACGAGCAATTGGAGGAGGGTGTCCCAGGTGACAACGTTGGATTCAACGTCAAGAACGTTTCCGTCAAGGAGATCAGAAGAGGTAACGTCTGTGGTGACTCCAAGAACGACCCACCAAAGGGTGCTGACTCTTTCAACGCCCAAGTCATTGTCTTGAACCACCCAGGTCAAATCTCTGCTGGTTACTCTCCAGTTTTGGACTGTCACACTGCCCACATTGCCTGTAAGTTCGACGAGATCTTGGAGAAGATTGACAGACGTTCTGGTAAGAAGTTGGAGGAGAACCCTAAGTTCATCAAGTCTGGTGACGCTGCCATCGTCAAGTTTGTCCCAACCAAGCCATTGTGTGTTGAGGCTTTCACTGAGTACCCACCATTGGGTAGATTCGCTGTTAGAGACATGAGACAAACTGTCGCTGTCGGTGTTATCAAGTCCGTCGAGAAGTCTGACAAGGCCGGTAAGGTCACCAAGGCTGCTCAAAAGGCTGGTAAGAAGTAAATCATTACATAGCGATCTTTAAATTGAATTTAATTACCGTGCTTGTTTGAATTTTTTTTTGCTGTAGAGAGTTGTGATTGTTGTGATTGTTGTCCTTTGAGTCGATGGCTGACCCTTTTGCAGCCATTGCCGGGTAATCTCCTCCTTTCCAATTTTCTGGAAACAGCCACTTTTCAAAAAGAAACAACCAAAGGTAGAGAGAGAGAGGTTGACATCGAGAGAATTTAGGGTCACTTCAGCATGTCAGCAAGAAAGAAAACTCTATTGAAGGTCATTATTTTGGGCGACTCCGGCGTGGGAAAGACCTCGCTGATGCAGCAGTTTGTCAATGGGAAGTTCTCCCACCAATACAAGGCCACCATTGGGGCTGACTTCCTCACCAAGGAACTCACGATAGACGACAAGAACGTCACTATGCAACTATGGGACACTGCTGGTCAGGAGAGATTCCAGTCGCTGGGCGTCGCTTTCTACAGAGGTGCCGACTGTTGTGTGCTGGTGTACGATGTGACGAACCAGAAGTCCTTTGAGAACTTGTCCACCTGGAAGGACGAGTTCCTGGTCCAAGCCAACATCAAGAACCCTGAGAACTTCCCATTTGTCATCTTGGGAAACAAGGTAGATGTCGACGAGTCCAAGAAGGTGGTTAGCAACAAGAAGGCCCAACAATATGCATCCAACTTGGGTAACTTCCCACTCTTCCAGACCAGTGCCAAGGAGGCTGTCAACATTGACCAGGCATTCGATGTCATTGCCAGAAATGCGCTCCAGCAGGAGGAAACCGACGAGTTCCAGGACGAGTTTAATGACGCCATCAACATCAACCTGGAGAGCGACAACCAGCACTGTGCCTGCTAATCTATAAACTGTACTTCCGAACCCCACTGTAGAGAGGACGGTGACCTGAGGGGTGAACTTCCAAAACAGCCCTACTCACGGGGGCCATACTCAACCTTGAACGGATAGCTGACAACGTGCTGGCTGCAAGTCAAAAGTGAGAGAGAATTTCAGTCTGGTTCTGGCTCAATTGCGGGTGGGGTCCATGGAAAAGTAGAGAGGACCTTCAACTTTCTTAGTACCAAATTTGATTAAAATTTACCTAATAAAATTTGTCGACTCACAATTGAACAGTTACTGAAAGACGCGGTCACTAGACTGTGGCAACTCATTCAAATCGTTGAGAAAGATCCACGGTTCCACGTTTTCCTACTTATCTAATCTACTTACGTAACGGAGCCGCAATTTTTTTTTTTTTTTTTTTTCTCTTTTTTTTCTCTTTCCCTTTTTCTCGATCGACAAAAAGAAGCCGGATGAAATTTCTGGTCGTGTTGAAGAAGGTCATCAACCGCACCAGTGTTCGCCGAAACTTGCATTTATAGCGTTTCAGCAATCTTTGACTGCTTTTTGCCTGGACATCTAATACCTTGGCCCTGTCCTTTTTTCTACCCTCCTCCCCCCCTCATATCCCCTCCACAGCACCCGTTGCACGTTTCCCGCTGCACGTTTCTGCCACGGCTTTTGTTCTGCATCGTGGTCTCTCGCCTTCGAGAATCGACAGGTAGGATTTGACTGAACAGAACAACACTTCAAACCAACTGAACACTTGCATCCAAGCCATGAAAAGAGCGATATACTGAGACTACCATCCAATTTGACTTACACACCTTTCTTGCACTGCATTTTTACCCCCATCATCCCAAGACAGACTCGCAAGCAATGGGAGGAGCACTCCAACAAAACACAAAGGTGCTCTCGCCTGAATTCATCAACTGCCCCAGAGACGATTTGATCGTGCTCATATCGAGGATGCTCAACTCCTTGATCTCCATTAACGACAGGTACACCACTGATACAATGTCCTCGACCAATCTGACCAGATTCCACTCGAGAACACCACCAGGCATCTCCGTTTACAGCTACCTCGCGCGACTCGCACGGTACTCCTCCATCGAGAACGCTGTGCTCATAGCTACCGTCTACTATATCGACCTCCTCACAAAAGTGTACCCAGCGTTCACAATCAACTCCCTCACAGTGCACAGATTTCTGCTTGCAGCAACCACGGTGGGGAGCAAGGGTCTTTGCGATTCCTTTTGCACGAATTCACATTATGCAAAAGTGGGCGGTGTGCATTCGACAGAGCTGGATATCTTGGAGAGGGAGTTCTTGACCAGGGTTGGGTACAGAATTCTTCCCCGTGACCAGAACATTGAGATTTGCATCAACGAGATGAAGATTGGCAACCAATTCCCACAGGAACGCAAAGGTTCTATCAACGCGCTGGAGGAGCAGAGAAAATCGATATCAAGCACGGAGGCTGCAATACCAGAGGACTCCCCATCGCTAGTGAATGATCAAACTGGCCTGATGAATGCGGGATACAACGTGCTTGACCTCTACTACAAAAAAATGGTCCAGTTGATTGGCAGCGAGGTGGGCATTGATGACGAGGACGTTGGTGTGAGCTGTTCTTACATCATTGGCGACAATTACGAAAGGAAGGATTTCCCCAGCACAATGATCAAGACTGTCGCTGACACGCTGCCGGACGAGGTGTTCAATGCTTCCCTGGCAAGTTTTTTGGATCAGTACAGGCAGAGACTTGCAGCTGCGACAGCTGCCCGTAAGGGCAATAATCATAGGCCCACCAGCCCATTGACAAGGGTAGGGAGGGCTGTTGGCGTTGTTGTCCCGGTGGCATCTCCGCTCAAGAGACCTATAGACCCCGAAAACGCCGAGATACCACATGGGAAAAAATCCTCAATCAGCAAATAGCCTTTAAAAATTTAACGATAATGAAAGTTTTATGAATTTTGAACGGAAGGGGGTCGTAGTCGTCATATATTAATGCATTTGCTTGTAATCAAAACGTGAGCTGCTCCAGGGTTCTCGTTAGCCTGGCAGCACCATCATGGGACACATCATTATCAAGTTGGAGTTTGGCCCTGTTGAGCTCCAGGCCCTCCAGCAACATGCATGCCTTGCAGATTTTGTTGCTTGACAGGTAACCGCATTTTTCACAACGATTGCCATCGACAAACCCTTTAGGTCTTCCATGGACGCCTATCTCAATCTCACTGGCCTTCTTGAATTGCCGTAGCTTCTTCTCCTTCAGAACAAAGTTCTCTCCGGAGTGGATAATGTCGATGATGCAACTGGGTCTTATCGCCTCGAGGTTCTTCATAAGTTCTCTCGCAGTGCCTCTGAATGCTTCTGGCGCATAAGAGCACTCAGTGGAAAAGTAATCGAGTTTCTTGTAGTGGGCGTACAGCACAATCTCCTTCTGGTACGAGTACTTGAAGGGCTTTGATCTCTTGATCGGTGAGCCACTGGACTGGGTCATGATCGTGGTGGACTTCTCCAGCCGGGCAACATCTCCTCTCAGCAGGTTCATGAGCACTGTCTCTGCCATGTCGTCAGCATTGTGGCCAGTGACAACGTGGCGAATGTCCAACTTGGCCGCTCCCCTGTCCAAGGCCTGTCTTCTAAAGACGCCACAGTAGGTGCAACTGTTTCTGATACCAGCACAGCTGACAATCTCGTCCATGGTCCAGTTGTACAGTTCTCTGTATGACACAATCTCCAATGGAAGTTGGTATTGCTCCTGGTTACGCTTGACTGTGGCCAGCGAATCATCCCTGTAGCCAATGATGCCCTCGTCAATGCTGAGCAGCACAAGCTCGATTCCGTAGCTGTACCGCTCGTTCAGCAGTTTCAAAACGTACGCAAGGACAGTGGAGTCTTTTCCCCCAGATGCTCCAACGGCAACACGCTCTCCCGGGTAAAACAAATTGTTATTGACTATGGTGTTGTGAATCTCAGTTTCGAAGACGTCATAGAAGCAGAGTTTGCAGATCTTTTGGAGGTTCTTTGGTCTCTTGACAATGGCTTTTCGGCAGTGACACAGCTCACACAGCTGAGAAACCCTCGGTTTCTTGACTTCAACAGACATCAGAGAGTTGTGAAGTAATATAACGTGGAGAAAGAGAGAGAGAGAGAGAGAGAGAGAGTTGGCTCATCAGCTCTCCAGAAAAAAAAAAATGTGTTAAGTGTTGAGGGAGAGGGGCACATGACTAAGCCATGGCATAAGCGGTACCACAATTTACGCTTGCGATCGTGCCGAAAACTTCGCGTTGAAATTTTTTTCCATCCGCGAGAAAAAATCGCCAAAAATCAAGAGGCACAAGGGTACTGTGGAAAGGACTCAACACCTAACAAAAGGACATCCTATTTTACCCCACAATGTCCAGTCGTTTCTTTGCCGGTGGCCAATCCGACTCAGAGTACTCCTCATCCGAAGAGGAATTGCTCAGCTCTTCTGAGGAGGAGCTAGTTTCCTCAGAAGAGGAGCAAGAAGAAGAGGATGACTTCAGTGATGATTCAGAGTTTGCCAACCAATCGGACGACGACTCTGATTCCGACTCCGACGATGAAGGCCGTGCAAGAGGCCCTTCCTACTTCTTGAAGAAGTCCTTTGGCAAGGACGAGAGCGATGATGACAGCGACGATGATGACAAGAAGGTTGTCAAATCTGCCAAGGACAAGTTGCTGGATGAGATCGAGAACTCCATCAGTGACATCGAGAATTCTTCTGTCGTCGACGATTGGATTGTTGTCCTCACTGAGTTTGACAAGGTTCAGCGTCTGTTGGTTCGTGCTGCCCAGCAAAACGTGCCGATCCCAAGGGTTTTCATTTCTGCCTTGTCCAACTTGGACGAGACCATCAACAACTTCTCTGCCGAGGCCAAGAAGAAGTTGAACGCCTCCCAATCCAAGGCTTTCAACACTGTCAGACAGAGAGTCAAGAAGGCTGTCCGTGAGAATGACACTTTTATCACCAAGTTTAGAGCAGACCCAGACACTTTTGAGTCCCCTGCCCCAGTTGAGACAGTCTCCCAGACCTCCTCGCACAGCTTCACCATCTTCAAGACTTTGCGTTCCGTTGCCGAGTCCAGAGGTAAGAAGAACGTTGATGTCAGTGAGCAACTCAAGTCCCTTGAGGAGCTGGTCACCATTGCATCTACCCCATACGAGTTCATTATCATCTACCTCATGTTGATCCCAATGAGATTCGATCTGGCCAGTAACCAACTTTACTTGGCTCTTGACCAATGGCATGCTACCCTGAGAGATATCAACAACTTGTTCAAGATTTTGGAGGAGAACAAGAGCACCTACCGTGTTTTGGAGACTGCCGAGGCTGCTGATGACATTGAGGTCCAACCAAAGGCCAATGGGCAGGGAATTATGGAGATCCTTGGTTCCGTTGTCTCCTTTGTTGAGAGATTGGACGACGAGTTCACCAGATCATTGCAAGTTATCGACCCACACACCACCGAGTACGTGGACCGTTTGAAGGATGAGCAACTGCTGTACAATGCCATCATCAGAGCACAGCTGTATTCCGAACTATCCATCCCAGAGGCGTCCTCTACTTCTAACGAGCAAATCGCCAGAATCATTAGCAGAAGACTTGAGCACATCTACTACAAGCCAGAGAAATTGATCAAGATTGCCGAGGCCAAGGCTTGGGAAAGCTTTATCCAACAGTCATACATCTCCGAGCAAGCTGCATCGACTGACAAGTTGTTGGATAACCTGGCTTCCAATCTTTACAAGCAATCCAACGCCATCTACCGTAAGAAGGCCATGCTATCACACATCTACTACTACGCATTGAACAACCAATACTACAAGGCCAGAGACATGTTCCTCATGTCCCACTTGCAGTCCACCATCCACACCTCTGACCCATCTTTACAGATCCTGTTCAACAGAGCTCTTGTCCAATTGGGTCTCTCTGCTTTCAGAAACGGTCTAATCCAGGACGCCCAGTTAACCCTCCAGGAGATTGCCACTTCCCCACGCCACAGGGAGTTGTTGGGACAAGGTATCCAGAGATTCAACAACCAAGCCTCTGTCGCTGACAAGCAACGTCTACTTCCATTCCACACACATATCAACCTCGAGCTTTTGGAGGCTGTTTTCTTGACTTCTTCCTTGTTGATTGAGATTCCACAATACGCCCAACTGGGAACATCCGTTGATGCCAGAAAGAGATTGCAATCCAAGTCCTTTAGAAAGACCCTCGAGTTCCATGAGAGACAAGCTTTCCAAGGGCCACCTGGTAACACTACTGACTACATCATGCATGCTGCAAAGGCCCTACAAGCTGGTGAATGGAAGAAATCTGTCGAGTTACTCAACACCATCAAGATCTGGAACTTGTTCCCTGAGGCTGACAAGATTAGAGAATTGATCAAGGAGAAGGTCCAGATCGAGGGTTTGAGAACTTACTTGTTCCAATTCAAGTCTTTCTACTCCAAGCTGTCTGTTGCCAAGTTGTCCCAGATCTTTGAGCTCCCAGAGTCCAAGATCTTCGCCACTATTTCCAAGATGATTATGAATGAGGAGTTGGCCGCTGGTTTGGACCAGGTCTCAAATACTGTTGTCTTCACTAAGGGCGTCGAGTTGACCAAATTGCAAGAGCTTGCACTAACCTTGGCTGACAAGGCCACTTCCTTGACTGAGCGTAATGAGCGTTTGAGTGGCTCCTACCAACAACAGGGAAGTCATTCCAACAACTACAGTGGTTCCTCCAACAAGAACCAGGGCAACAACCGCCATCACAACAAAAACTCCAACTCGAAGTTTGCCCCAGCTACTGGTGCTTCGTCAAGTTCTCCAGGCTCCAACTCTGGTGGCCTAAATTCTCTGGATAAGAAGAAGAAGAGCGTCGCTTGAGCCGGGGGAAAGAAAAGGAATACCATAGACTCGGATATACTTTGGGCTTTTTGTACAGTAAAAACAAAATTAATACAGTTGTATGCAAAGACTTTTCATGTTTATTAAACTTCTAAGCAAAGTAACTTGTCCACAAAACACCTTCCAAATCCTGGAGTTGCTCCTCAGTGAATGAAGTTCTATCAATGTGCCATGTATCAGCCCGTAGCTTCTTGAACTTACTCAAGATTTCCTTGGCGGCCTTGCCAACAATGCCGCTTAAGGAGGAGACTCTAGCCAAGAGCACAATCTGTTGAGGCATCCACGCTGGAGGTGGAGAAACATATGGGAATGCTGCAATCAGAGCCCCCACACCAAGCGTGCTGCCATGCAGCTCAATCAACTTCTCCGCGCTGATATTCTTGGCCTTCCTACCCTTGCTCAGGAGCTTCTTGTACTTGGTGATCAAATGTTCCGTAGATTTCAAATCCTGGGAGTTGTGGATGATACCAGATAGGACACCAGCTGCTCTGATCCTGATCTCCACTGAGGAGTAGAACAAAAGCTGATCAATTCTGGTGACGAGAGAAGCCTTCTCCTCGGTGGTCAGTAGCATCAAATTTCTGGAGAAGAATAACTCGATGAATGTCAATTGCATCAGAAGTTGATGGTTCGTGCTGTACTCAACGGAGGTCACTGCAAGCATATCTGGAATTTGTTCCCTTCTTACCAAGATGTAAGCTATCCTTCTGTAGACAGCACAAGGTTCAAGTTTTCCCAGCTTGCACAATTCACGATTATTCTCAAGATTCATCAAGTATGGTGAGATGTGGTCTTTGAACAAGGCCAACAAGGCTGAAGAGAAGGGACCGTTCAAGGATTCATTCAAAAATGAGAGCATCACAGAGGACATATAGAAGTAATCGGACTTCAAGGCATCTTGAGGATTGATATCCTCAACTTGCAGGCTTGCTTTCTTTATGGAATCAAATATGTCGATCAGCAAATTGGTGTAGTCTTCTGGGTAATTGAAGGCTGCAGTTCCGCATTCATGGCCTTCCTGCAATGCTAAGAATTCAGCTGAGTCTTTCAAACCTAGTCTGAAAAAGCCGTACTGTACTGAAGCCAGCAATCCACCAATTTGATCACGAACTATCTGGTATGGGTGTGCAAGAGGCAGATCTGCGATGAACGACATGTAATCGTTGTTCTTGGCGATCACACTAACCAGGTAGGATCTCACAAACAAGAGCTGAGAAGACTGCACAAACGCAGAGTTCGAGTCAATATCAACAATGTTCTTGAACTTCATGGTCAGTTCAAATAGAATCGGAACTCTTCGGTAATCAATCTTTGAAGGAAGAAGCCAAAACATGACATTCCACACTGAAATGGAGTCTGGGGTGAGATCTGTGAATAAGGCTCTCTTGAGGAATGACCAAAGAAACTCATCTCTGAGGCTAGCGTTCTCAGCCGAAGTGAACTTACTCCCTTGAAGCAGACCGCAAACAATCTCTGTTCCAACAATAATGCTGGCCTTGTCATCTTTGTTGTAGATTTCTGTAACCAGATCAAAGAGGTCAGTGTACTTGATTTCGGCAGAAGCAAAGCAGATTAGCTTCAAGGCAGAAAGTATTAAAGAAACTTCAGCTTCTTGGAAGTTTCCAGATGTCTCATTCTCTTCAGCCAAAACTTCAAAGATCCTTTTCACCACATTCTTAGTCAAGAAGGAACCAATAGTCGTCAGTGTCTCTTTATCCTCATCTGTGAATGCCGGCTCAGACAATCCTGCCCCGATCACTGGAGTGGACTCACCCCAAAATAATTGACCTCTATTCAACTTGCCGTCAATGAAGTACTTCGGGCTTTGAAGGTCACGAGATTCTCTGTCAAAATCTTGAGGGAAACCTGGCAGTGTTGAGTCAAGTTGAAGCAGCTCAGTCCTCTGGTAACCAACGGTGAAGGTGTTCTCCAGACTATGGGAAAAGCATGCAAATGTGATGATCTTGTTCACAAGCCTGTTAAACGCCCTCATACACAATCTGACCAAAGCTGGATGATTAGACTTCAGTCTTTCCATCAAGATCTCGAAGATGTGGCTCTTGGTTGGGAACTCATAAAACTCTTGCAGATATATTGCGAAGTTGAGATATGACTGCGACAATTTCCAATGCACCACCTTCGCCTCCTCCTGAAGGAGGAAATCTTGAAGATCAGAAAGTTTTGAGAGGTAGGACTTTCTTTTCATGTCCTTTGCAGACTTCACAGTAGAGATCTCCAGGTCAATGTGTTGGTCATTTGGTCGCAATGCCTCATCAATCTTTGATTCTTCAAACAGGGCAACAGCGGATGGCACCTGAACAGAAAAGCACAAATCTCCGAAGCACTTCTCAGCAATGGAGCTGACGTCATGATCCTTCAGGTTCAAAGCAACCCCAAGAATCTTAACAATCTTTTGCAAGTTGGAGTAGTCATGAACTAACTTTCTTGAAATCTTCTTGAGTCTAAAAATTCTCAACCCTGATTCAATTCTCTTTAGATCATTATCAGCAACAAATTGATCAAGCTGCTTCAACAAGGTGGACATAATGAGACCGTAGGAACCAATAAGTTTTTTCGTAGTTTCAACAAGAACGACTTGCGCTGGCTGGTAGGCTCCAGCAAATGGAGAGGTAGAGAAAGCAACAACATCTTTCAGTAAGAGTTTGTCCAGCTTCGATTGAAATCTGTTGGTAGAGTGAAGAATGATTCTTTGACGGTGAAACTTTTCCAATCTAGCAGCAATTGCAGTTCTTGTGAATGGCTTTCTGTGATTTGCAAGAGCCTGAACCTTTTTCATAAAAGTGTAGTCGATGAACAATTGATCGTCAATATCAAAGGACGATTCCTTGCCAACGTCACAGAAGTAGGTTCTGATAGTCACCAATAAGACCTGAATTAGGGAGACATGGTCATCTTTGCTCTCTGCCAAAGCAAGGGACAACCTATGAAGGGTTTGACCAATCAGAGACTTTAGACTGTGGATTTGACCATAACTTGAGTGTCTTCTTTTCTCAGCTTGCGTCGCGCCATAGAAGTAATTGCAGTTGTACAAATTGACGTTTCTAAAAGCAATCGCTGGGTTCATCACTGAAGTTAAATCGCTCTCATGGGCACCAGTTGGAGACAATGCTCTGGAGTCCAAGCTCTTATCATCGTCAACATCCATCTTTTCATCTGTTGGAAAGTTCAGAGGTACGCTGTTCAGATCCACAGCTCCATTGGTAACTTCAGTTTCCTTTGATGGGGAAGGAACAGTTAGATTGGCATCTTGGTCCTTCTTGGTGATTTCTTCAATGTCAATATTTAACTGACTGTTTTCACCCTTAGCTTCTCTTAAGGATTTTAGAATCAGTAACTTCTTTTGAAGTGCGGTTTTACTGACCCCATCATCAACCTCCTCCGAGTTAAAGTCTGGATCGAAGAGGATACTGGCACCGGACATCGAATGACTCAGATACAGCAAACTCTTATTCAACTCATCGACAGCAGAAAGTTCCTTGAAAGAGCCCGTGGCGATCAAAGAGTCAATCTTGGTAAGGGCTTTGATGGTGATGGTCTCCAATATCTCAATTGCGAACGAGACCTCCTTGTTAGTCGGAGTGTACCAGTCAAAGTCCAGATTCTCTTCATCAAATCTTGATTCACTGAACTGGTTCAATCCCCACCTAGAGTCGAAGTCATCAATTGGTGGGTCACTCTTGAAGACCCTGTTTTCCTTTAGTTTGATATTGGTTAGGTTCTTTAAGGTCTTGTGAATCACGTAAGTGGCTGGTCCATTCAAGGATGGGTTGGAAATATTATCGTAGAGGTGTCCAATAAGATTCAAGTACTCCTTTCTGAAATTCAAGCTTTGCCCAAGAGAAACGCTCAAGACCTCACTGATAATAGTCAAGTACATCACCAGCTTTTTATCAGCACCCAATGTCTTGTTTGTCTTATTTCTAATGGAACCAGCACCCTGTTCAATCTCATATCTGATCATCTTGTCAAGCAAATCAAAGAACTCAGGGGCCAACGAAGGATCTCTTTTGATGACCGAAGCAACAATATTCGCCATCAATGGCTCATTCTCTCCATTGTTGTTCAGCTCATCACTCAACAACTTTTCTCGAACAACCTTCGCCATACTCTCGAAGACTTCCTTGGAAAGAGATTCAACAGTGATCAACAAGGTTTGACTGAGCTTGAACAGTAATTTCTCATTAATGTCAGCGTCTAACAGCAAAACCATCTTATCAACAAAGGTTTTGATCAAAGTGTTGAAGATCTTGGTACTTGCAATAAAAGCATTTTTGAGAACATCAGGGTTTGGGATAAACTCAGCGTTCGGGTTCTCTTTGATAAAGAAGACGTGTTCTTCGATGAATGGTAACGTGTTTGATTCAAACGAAATAAAATCGTTCTCATCCGAAAGGTCGCAATATTGGACAAAAGAGTTGACAGTGACTAGAGCATTGATCACAGTGTTTGTCAAGGACAAGTCATTAGTTCCAATCTTGTTCAACAAGAGAGATATGATGTGAGTCACATGGACTCTGTAGACCTTGTTCTCTATCACAAACCTGGCAATCTCCATAAACTGCTTCAAAGAGACAATTAGTCTGTGAGTGGAGTTCACATATTGATCTGTCAACGCATCATAAAGGTCCATAATGACCTGATTGAAAAGTTCATGTTTGGCGCTAGAAGGAAGGTTAGCCATGTATCCAAGAGAGGTGACATAGAAGTTAGATGATGTTTCCTTCTTTGACTGAAAGCCAAGAAACACAAAGTCTTTGAAAACTTGAATGATGGCAGTGTTCATTTCCTCTGTGAGCTTTAGTTGAGATGGGATCTCAACCTCTTTCTTCTCTTGATAGGTGAATCTTTTGTGGTATTTGTAGAGGAACTTTTGAACAAATCTGGCAATAAGGGATGTCCATGGGCCATTGTTTGAAGGGTGAGCAAATGTTTGTAGCGAGGCAAGTAAGGTCTTGATCTTTTCAGTAAGAGCGTCAAAGTTATCAACTGTGATGGAATCTACCAGGATTGAAGCAATGCCATAAAAACTGTTGATCTTCTGTTCAAACCTCAAGTTCAGCTGGACCTTGTTCAAGATGAGCTTCATTTGATCTTCAGTGAAGATACCATAGTCTTTATAGACGTTCAGATCCAATATTCCTTCAGTAATAGCTTCATGAGAATGGTGAGCAAGCTTACCTAGGAATTCCATCAATTGAAGGTCCATGTTCTTGTTCACCTTATTGGTCGACAACAAATGGAAAACTGTGGGGACATAGTCAAGAATAGACTCCTGCTGACCATAAACATAAGGCATCATATTCGTCATGACAGATGTGGAGATTGCTGCAGTGAGCGGGGTGTATCTTTCGAGACACCAATCGTAGACAGCCCTGAGAGCGGAAGGATCATAGAAATGTTTGGCATTTGAGGCAAGTCTGACGTATAGTGACATAGTGGCTCTATCACGTTCAGATAGCAATGGCTTATAGACATCGTAGTCAGGATTTGGGTCAGGGAAAAACTGGCCAAAGTAGTCCAACATCAATTGATGATCAAGGATCAAGGTCGTCTTCAACGTGTCCCTATACTTATAAGTCAGTTTTGCAAACATCGTAATGAAAAGCTCATCCTGGATGGCTTGACCAGTGGAGAGAGCTAAGTAGTAGTAAACCTTTGCGAGAGCAGCCCTCAATGTCAAAGGCAGATCCATCTTCATCTTCAAACAGCTCTTGAGTTCATTTGTCCAATGGTTAACACTAACGACAGTGGCCGATCTGGGCATAACCTTGCCAATAATACCTGAGGATTTCACTTCGTCATCTTCCTCGTCTCCCTCGTCGTCATCGTCATCACCGGTTTCGACATCAAACTTGAGATCAGCATTGAAGAAATCGGTGTCAAGGGCCAAATCAATATTGTCTCTTACTTCACCAAGATCTTTCGTGGAGACAGAAATCAGTCCTTCGAGATCCATGGATTTGATAGCAATGTAAAGATGGACAACAACGTGACTGAGATATGTGGCATGCTCTGTCGGTGTCTCCGTGGCGTACGGCAAGAGTTTAATCAAATTCAGCTTTCTCTTCGTCTTTCTGGAAAACCAGCGGGAGCTCTCGTCCAAGGCAGCTTCTAGGTACTTATCGTAGTCCTCTGGATAATCCAGGTTATATCGAACCAATCTCTCCTTTAATAACTCTTGCTCCTTGTCAATGATCGCTGGATTAGATCTAGGATCCGGGGTTCTCGAGGTCAGGTACGGAATCTTGGGAGGCAAAGAGGACAATCCAGTGCCAGAAGAGGATCTAGGCAGTGTAGACGAACCATTGGAGGTAAGCGAGGAGAGTAGCTTGTTTCTGAGTGGCGTTGGGGCGACTATTGGCAGATGTGACATTGTGGTGCAGCTGATCGGCGGTGGAATTGATTTGGTAAACAGCCAATCAGGAACTAGGAACAGGGGAAGGGCTGAAGATGTACAATCCCGTTGCAACAAAACCTTGTTGTTCACAACCAAGGTAAGTAGCGTGGGGTAATGATTAAGTCGAGTGGGTTGAAAGCTGGAGCAAGAGAGGGTTAGTCGCCTTCGAATGGAGAATAATATTCCGGCCACTCAGGTGACCAACCCTTTCCTTTTCCGACTCCCGAAGGATATGGTTAGGCCACGCTGGTTGTTTTTTTCGGCCGCGGGGGAAAAACACAAACTGTTTTGCCAACAAAAAAAAAAAGAAAAAAAAATAGCTGCCCTTCGTTTCTGTCAAAACGAGATTCAAGGGGAACCCACAGTATATTCAATTAGATGGCAATCCTGAAGTCTCTCAAGTTCTACTCCAAAGCGGCACTCGCCTTCCTGGTGTTTGGATTGTGCTCCGTCTACGGCGTGCTGGCGTCCGTCTTCCTGTTCCTGATTGGGAAGCGTCACCTTGCCCAGTGGACCACTGCCAGGGCCTTCTACTACAGTTTCAGCACACTATTGGGCATCAGAATCAAGCTTGTTAATGGCGAGAGGCTTGAAGGTCTTCCTGCAATCATTGTAGGCAACCACCAGACCATGCTAGACATTCTTGTCTTGGGCCGAATTTTCCCTAAGGGATGCACAGTCACCTCCAAGAAGTCGCTGAAGTTCATTCCATTCCTTGGCTGGTTCATGAGTTTGAGTGGTACTTTCTTCCTGGACCGCTCCAACAAGGAGAAGGCTGTTAAGACCTTGGCCAAGGCCCTCGATGACTTGAAGAGCAAGAAGAGAGGTTTGTACATTTTCCCAGAGGGCACCAGATCCTACTCTGCTGTTCCGACGCTGCTGCCTTTCAAGAAGGGTGCCTTCCACTTGGCCCAACAGGCGCAGGTTCCAATCATTCCAATGGTTGTTTCCAACACGAGCACCTTAATTGACGCCAAGTCTCAGACGTTTGAGACTGGTGAGATTGTCATTCACGTGCTTGAACCGGTACCAACCGAGGACTTGAAGCCAGAAGATGTCAGTGCCTTGACCGAGAAGGTCAGAGAGTTGATGCTCAAGGAGGTTAGTAAGGTGGGATACTCCATTCCAGACAATATTGCCTCTGCAAACGACACCTCAATTGACACTGATTCAGAGGAGGACAACTATGAGACGGTGCCGAACGACAATGATGACCAAGATGACAACGAGACAACCCCTAAGATCAACGCTGAGAGAACCTCTCTTTTGAGCAAGACCGACTCCAGCTAAGATACACGTAACATTATACACACACTACTAATTACTATATACATACCCAACATTTTTTTTTTCTTTGCTAGTTTTCCCTTCCCCCTTGGTAAAGTTTCTTTTTTCCTCGCTTCAGTTTTTTGACAACAACAACAATCACGAACTTTTGACTTATCAGGACAAAAACAGGGATACTTGAACCATGCCCAGAAGACCCACTGCAGGCAAAAAAATTGCCATGACGCAGAGCGAGCGCCGGGAACAGGCCAAGAGAAGGGCTACAGAGGCCGCAGAGGCCGCCGAAGCAACATCTGCTGCCGAGGCTGAGGCTGCCCAGGAACTGGAGGAGGATGAGAAGAAGAAGAAGCTGGGCGAGATGCCTCGTGCGCCACAGGAGAAGCTCCTCATTTGGATGTATCACTTCTACAAGAATCACATGACTCCCTCGATGCTCGTCGAGTTTGCCATTCTCACGGTGGCTGTCCAGCAGGTTTACTTGAAGTTGTACCCAGACCTTGATGCCGTCAACGACGCGGAGCTCAGCCTGCTCATTTCCGCTTTGACAGGTCTCGTGGCCAACATCTTTGCATACTTTGTCATCTTCAAGTCCAGGGAGAAGCTCGCACCTTGGAACTCCATCTATTTGCTGCTGCTGCCGGTGCTTCTCGCGGTCATTTACAACCCATCGCTGGTTCTGTTCAACAGTGCATTTGCCATCTGTGCCCTTGACCTTCCACTTGTCGTCAAGTTCTTCATCCAGTTCACCATCATTGGCTCTAACAACGAGTATGGAGGGGACCCAAGATACAATGCTCAGGTCATTGCCACACATATGGCCATCAATTATGGCCTAGCACGTGTTTCGGAGTTGAAATCTTGGGACGTTGTCGAGAACAACTTGTTCAGTATCCTGCTCGCCGATCTGTTTTTGATTGAGAGCGACAAGATCCATGTCATCATCCTGCAGAAGTTGGCTCTGGCCTTCATTGCTGCCGCATTGGTCGTTTACCTCGTCACTAGCGTTGCCAAGACCAACAACACTTTCAGATCCTTGGTCGTCATCTCTGCTTGGACTGGAACCTTTGTCTTCCTTGCTAAGCTCCTATTAGACCCGGTTCTTAATGGCAATTCCCTGCAATGGCTTTATGAATTTGTGACGCTGACTGAGACCAGAGTCAAGATTATCTCTGTCTGGCTCGGCTCATTGTTGCTGCTTGTACCAACCATCTTCAACTTCAAGATCAACCTTTCCTCCAACTTTAGAAGAAAGATCTGGCACTTTTTGATCTTGCTCTTGATTGCCTACCCATTGTACCTGGATGTTGAGTTCGTCCAAGTCTCGTTGGCAGGTACTTTGATTCTCTTCCTATCCGTTGAAGCTGTCAGATACTTGAAGTTGTACCCAGTGGGTGATTATCTCGATGCCAGCTTGAGAGAATTTTCTGACTTCAGGGACGAAAGAGGCCCAGTGATCATTTCTTACATTTACCTATTCATGGGAATCTCCCTTCCAATATTGTTCAACGGTAACCCTATTGGTTTGATTGCGCTTGGTGTTGGAGACTCCTTGGCATCCATCATTGGTTCAAATTACGGAATGATGAAATGGTCGCAATCAAGCAAAACCGTTGAGGGTACATTTGCCTTTATCTTGTCGACTTTCGCCGTTGCAGCTGCCTTCAAGATTGCGGGCCTCTGCTTCTTGGACAAGAGCTACGGTTCCTTGTTTGTCAATTGCACATTGAGTGGTATCCTGGAGGGAAACAGTGAAATGAACGACAACATCATGATCCCGGGTTTCATGATGGTCATGATGGAGTCTTTGAAGAGTGACTAGATATAAAACATATTAGAATCTCGCTAGCAGTTTTCCTATCGTAAGATCTCTGAAGAAGAGACTCATGGCTACGTTTTAACCTCAAACTGAACTCTTACGCAACCCAATGCAGGTTAACGCCGTAACGGGGACCCTTATCGTTCTTTCCTCCGTTAGCAAAAAAAAAAAACCCTCCCCCGCTCCGCATTAATATTTGCGGAGTTGATGTCCCGAGTTCCCAGATTCAGCTTTCCCAATTGGGCCAGAAACTGGTCTTGGCATTCACCGTTATCAGAAGAAAGACACCAGATTATTAACAGTTCGAGCCTTGTTTGGAAGGTGCTGACGAATGCGCCCTTGTAGATTGTAGATAGTCCGTCCTGCGCATACACCATCGGAACGCGCCGCCAATCATTCCCTGTTCTTGAGCGATAGCACCCCTCGGCACTCAGCCAATGGCAGCACAGTGCCTATCAGGCTAATATACCACCAAATACTTCGGGCAAGTCACTATAAAGTCCACTAAC
This sequence comes from [Candida] sanyiensis, assembly GCA_030569275.1. NCBI lineage: Eukaryota > Fungi > Ascomycota > Saccharomycetes > Phaffomycetales > Phaffomycetaceae > Barnettozyma > [Candida] sanyiensis. The sequence goes on along the minus strand of JAJMKO010000067.1, from coordinate 16,964 downwards.
AATCGCTTCCACTTTCCACAAAGTCTGAATCCCAAGAGTAACCCCTCCCGTTCGTCATGCGTTTTTCTGTACCAATTCTAGCTTCTATTCTACTCGCCCTTACTCAAGCTGCCCCAGCACCAGTCAACCTCGTTGTCAGAGAGGAGGGCTCTGGTAAGAACGCATCGCTTCCAGATGTCAAGATCTTTGCCACTGGCGGCACAATTGCCTCCAAGGGTAACAGTGGCACCCAGACCTCCGGCTACTCTGTCGGTTTGACCGTTGAGGACTTGATCGAGGCTGTCCCAGATCTGGCCACCACTGCAAACTTGGAGTACCTGCAGATCTCCAACATCGCTTCCGGCTCCATCACCTACGAGCAATTGCTGCCATTGTCGAGAAACATCACCCAGGCTTTGGAGACTGACGGGTTCAACGGCGCTGTTGTCACCCATGGCACTGACTCTCTGGAAGAGACCGCTTTCTTCCTTGACTTGACCGTCAAGTCCGAGAAGCCAGTCTGTGTCGTCGGTGCCATGAGACCAGCCACCGCCATCTCTGCAGATGGTCCAATGAACTTGTACCAGGCAGTCACTGTCGCTGGTTCGGAGAAGTCCTTGGGCCGTGGCACATTGATCACCATGAACGACAGAATTGCCTCCGGCTTCTACAGCACCAAGATGAACGCAAACACAGTCAATACTTTTGCTGCTGATGAGCAAGGCTTTCTTGGCGCCTTTGTCAACAACGACATCCAATACTTCTACCAGCCAGCGAGACCAATGGGCTTCAGACAATTCGACATCTCCAACGTCACAGATCCGGCAGATATCCCTGAAGTGGTCATCTTGTACTCGTACCAAGGGCTGGACCCAGAGTTGATCACCTACGCTGTCGAAACACTGGGTGCCAAGGGTATTGTTCTGGCCGGTTCCGGTGCCGGTTCGTGGACTGCTCCAGGTAACAAGGTCAACAAGGCCCTCTTTGAAAAGTACCAGATCCCAATTGTCCGTTCTCACAGATCACCAGACGGTGTCGTTCCATATAGTACCAACAGCTACAACATTGCTGGCGGTTACTTGAACCCACAAAAGGCTAGAATCTTGTTGCAATTGTCCTTGCACGCTGGCTACTCCTTGGACCAAATTAGGGACGTTTTTGCCGGTGTCCACGGTGGTTAGAGAACCAAAGCTTGTTGAAACCCACCATTCTTTTCACTTCTGTTTACATCTGACCTTTGATTCTTCCAAGAGTGTCTGCAAATGATACCTTTTTTTCTTCTTATACATGACGAATAAGATCCTAAAAGCCCCTGTTACTCTGTGTAGATCTCGGAGTGCTTGATCAATCGAATCGTCCTATCAGCCAGAAACACTTTCCCATTGATCGAGCCGTCTCTTGAGCTCAGCTCAAGCACAGTCCTCTCCATCAACCACCTTTCTGGAATCATCGTCAAGTCCTTCAAATGGACATTGGACGTCAGTAGGGAAAGACCAGTCTCGAAGAACTTGCTCAGCGAGACGACAATGGATGGACAATTGAAGTATAATTGGACATTTTTAAGGGCAGAAAAGAGAGCAGTGTACTCCATCGGATATACATCCGTCATGACCAAAGACCAATGGAAGACAGTGATGTTGTCGAGGATTAAGAGACCAAGAATCTCATCAATGGATCCAATTCGATCTCTGTAGAACTCGGGGTCTTTCATACTCCGAAGAAAATGGACAATGGCTGAAATGTCCTCGAAATCAGATACGAAGTGGATCTTGAGGAATTCATCATGCCGAAGTTTGTTCTGAAGGTTCAAATAGTGCTGGTTGTTCTCGTTCCAAGAGTAGTCGAGATCGAACAGTACCACAGATCGATCTGAAGCCCTGAAGTGAGTGATCAGAACATCCTCAATCACTTGATGCCTCGCGCAGTTGTGGTCAATGAGATGAAAACCTTTTGATGTTGGTGCATTGATAAATGGTTGATTCACCTTGTTCGGGATAGGGGTAATGTGCTGTTTACGTGAATGTTAGCCCATTGCAAAATGATCTCTTTCTGTGAGAACTCACCAGTTTCAAACTACATGAAGACAGAGCCTTGAGACGCTCCATTGACAACAGGTCACATCCAGAAGGCTTATCAAAGAAAGGAGCTGTCTGTATTGTAAAGTTGACCGATACATGTATGATTTTCTCATTAAAGGAGGAGAATACCGAAAATTGACCTTCAGATCAAAAATCGGAGCTAGTTTGACGTCATTTCGAGATCCTGGAATTGAAGAATGAGATTTTGATTGATTCAGAATATTAAAGACTGATAACCTCATCTTGATTGATTCCCAGTTGTTGGAGACCCAGGAAGCGGACATACTCCTCTAAAAGTTTGCACGTGATCTGAGTACAATAAAGTCACGTGATCACGTTTTGATTGTGGTAGGGGCCACATGCCGCATTTTTTTTTTCAACACATAACTTTCCAGCGATGAGCTCTTAGAACACATCGGTGTCAAGTTCCCATACCTTATCCACATATCACCATGTCTGAAGATCAAAAGGTCCAAGAGCAACCAGCTGCTGCTGAGGTTCCTGCCGTTGAGGCTGCCACCGAGAAGCCAGAGGCTGCCGAGACTGCCACTGAGCCAACTCCAGCTGAGCCTGCCGCCGCTGAGCCTGTCCCAGTTGAGTTCAAACCAGAGGACGTCCTTAAGCAGGTTGAATTCTACTTCTCTGACTCCAACTTGCCAAAGGACAAGTTCCTATGGAGAACTGTTCAGTCCAATGAGGAAGGCTGGGTTTCCATTGCCACCATTGCTTCTTTCAACAGAATGAAGAAGTTCAGACCGTTCGAGGCTGTTGTTGATGCCTTGAAGACCTCCACCTTCTTGGTTGTTAGCGACAACGGCGAGTTGGTCAAGAGAAAGGAGCCAATTCAAGCTCCAAAGGAGGGTGAGAACAAGTTGAGATACCAAAGAACCGTTTACGCCAAGGGTTTCCCAGAAGAGACCGAGAACCTTCAGGTTGAGCTGGAGAACTGGTTTGCCCAATTTGGTAAGATCAACGAGTTGAGACTAAGAAGAGACGACAACAAGAAGTTCAAGTCCTCTGTCTTTGTTGAGTTTGCCGACTTGGAGGAGGCCAAGAAGTTTGTCGAGTTGGAGCCTAAGCCAAAGTACATGGAGAACGATCTATTGATCATGAGCAAGCCAGCTTACCACGAGATGAAGGCCCAAAACTCCACTTTCGGTGGCGACAATGACAGAAAGAGAAAGTTCAATGGCTTCAAGAACAACAAGAGATTCGGTGGAAAGCGTCAAAGAAACTAATCGTTGGGCATGATGGATTATATCCCCCACACACACTTGTACATTAGATCACAGCAAATAAAATAATCTACAGATTAGCAGCAATGTAGCTATTGTGTCAAACCTATAACAATATATTTAAAATCCCAACGATATTATAAAAAACCCAAGCAGAAAATAGTCCCATTATGATGAAGATGCAGCACCAGCAGCAGTGGTGGTGGTGGTGGCGGCGGCGGCGGCGGAGGTGGTCTGATCGCGGTGATCATCAGGACGTGGAGTCGCAGCAGCCATCATTGTCGGAGTCTGGATTCTGGAAGAAGGGTTGTACCAACCACCGTTCTCACTTGGGAACGCAGCTGGCGTGGCCCAGTTTGGCGCAGAGGAGATGATGTAGGACCAACCTTGGGTGATTGTGGTTTGCTGGAGCAAGAGGTCACTTCTCAGCGTGGAGAAGTACGAGACGGCTGACGTTGGGTATCTTCTTGACCAAGCACTCTTCGCCCTGGTGAAAGCGGTGCCCGGTTGGGTCTGCATTGGGGCAAAACGTGAGATGCCGGTTTGCTCCGTGTACGGGATGCTGAAAGAGGCAGAGTTGATAGAAGCCAGGGTCTTACCGTCGGACAAGGAGGTCTGGGCACCTGGAGGAGCAACGATAGCACCAACCACTGGGACATATGTACCAGTCATGCCCTTCAAGTTAAATCTGTAGGTGTAGTGGATGGTGTAGCCTGTGGCCGTGGTGGCGAAGATCTGAATGTAGTAGAAACCACTGGCACCAACGCTGGCGTCGATGGACAAGTTGACCGTGTTGTCAGTGATGTCGGTGGCCTTCAACTTGGCCAACGTTGAAACAGCGTCGACATCTGTGTTCGGACCTGAGCACAGGACAAAAGTGTACGTGTCGATGGCAGTCAGTCTCGGAGTGGCCTGCGACTCGATCCAGGAGACTTTCACGTTCACTGAGCCTCCAGAGGCCTGGAATGTCTGGTCCTGGAGAGGCATTGAGGGGGACACATCGGCCAGGGAGCCACTCAGACAAAGGATCAGACAGAGCAAGAAACTGCGGAGGGAGATCATCTCAGAGCGCATGTGGAAAGCAATCTAAGGTGTTTTGACTCGGTGATTTGTGGAGCAAATGAGGGTGGGTTCGCAATGTGATTGCCTAAAGGCTCTGGTTCTCAGAGTAGAGTATCGCACTTTTGTTTCTGAAAATAATTCTGTTTGTCCCCGAAAAAAGTCGCGTTTTGGCGAGCCATGAAGGTAGGGTAAATTCCCCGATTGAGCTGATCTAGCAAACTGGCGAAATCTTGAAGAAGCCCAAAATAGAAACAGAGGCAAAGGCAAATACGGGCGATGTGTCAAAGAGAGGCAGGAAAAGCGAAGGCATAAAATAACTCATACTGGTTATAACGCGTTTGCTCACGAATCTCTGGTGTACGCGTGGATCACAGCGAAAAACCAACGGAGATGAACACTATGAGTAACTTCCTTTGCTGATCCATCCTTGCCTTTCAGTGATGTCTTTGCCGTTGACTTTACGGGGCCGGATGGTCCTCTAGCACTAGGAACGAAAACTGTGCATTAGTACAAGAGGTTAAATATCTAGATTGTGGCACTATCTTGGAGTCCTTATAAACATGTGGACATTCTATATCAACCTGATAACTTGAACAACCTGAAGAGGTTTGGGCAGCGCGGTGTTAGGATTGTGATTGAGGCTGTGGGGGGCTGAAGACGTTCCTCTTTCTTTAGTTGCTCTCGGTTAGCATCATCACGTACATGACCAGGTCGTTCCTCAACCCAGGTGGACCTCAGATTGTCTCTTATGGTAGCATTTTTATGGCAAAAAGGATCGAGCCATATGCAAGTGGACCAGGATCACATTGTGCTATAGATTCTATGGAGGTAGTCCCACATTGTGAACCTGATCTCCCCTGTCGCCTCCAATCTGGGCACGCCCTTCATGAACTTGAGCTTCCCATCTGCTGAGATCATGAGGAAATTGCACCTCAGTTTGGACAGCTTGAGTTTCTTGAAGTCAATGGCGGTTTGCGTCTGGAAATAATCGTAAAATGTTTCAATCAAAGGTGTGTGTGGGTCCAGACTCAACATATCCAGGACGTCCTTGTTAGGCATATCCAGGGTAATGGCTTGCAGTGCGTTCAGAGATGTCCTCGTGCAGAATTGTAACTCAACATCCCCAAGTTTGGACTTGGTTTCGAGCCCATCGATGGTGAACTGGAGAGTGTCGATAATGAACTGCGAGTTGAACGACAACGTACGCACAACCATGCCATGTTTCCTCTTGAGCCAATTGAATATGAGACTTTGGAGCTTGGTGCTCAGTTTGACCAGGATCAGCGAGTTGGAGTAGTGCTCCCCAGTGTGCGCAGCGATGAATGTGATTGTCTGTTCCCTGAAGAAGTCATCTGGGAATCGAAGTGTCACTGTGTCGATCACGTACCTTAAACCATCGTGTGTGCTCTCCTCTTTCTCGATCTCCACTTGACAGGCGTCGCTCAGCTGTTCTGTGGTCATCTCTGCCAGCCGTGACTGGATGAGCAAGTCCTCCTGTGACGACGCCAGCACTGATAGCAGCAGGATCTTGAGATCGGGGATCTCAGCATTCCAGTTGATCTCTTCAACAGTCGCAGTCTTGTAGAGCTTCACGTTGCTCTCGAATACAGCGTTCATTTTAGTCCTTCACCTCTCTGGGCTCTTTTTGTTTACATTTTTGATTCAAACCCGCGTTAATTTATTTCCCTTTTAGAAAATTGGCACACTGTTTCTCTCTCCAGATTCTCACCTTCAACAGCCAATCAATGAGTGACTTCTGGGATAACAACAAAGGCGCGATCAAGTCCGGCCTGGGCACCGCGGGCAAGGCAACCCTCAGAGGTGCCAAGTACGTTGGTAAGGCCGGTGTCAACGCAGCGAAGAACCAGGGACAGACCAACGCAGACAGACAGGATGACAAGAACGACAAGGAGACATCGCCATTCAGCGGCCAGTCCCGGAGTATCGAGTCCCTGGGCGATGTCAGCAAGCTTCCACCACCGCCGCTCAAGCCTGGTCAGATGCAGTACACCAGCGAGAAACTCAGGAAGCAGCATGCCGAAACACCACCACAGATCCCGCTGGGACCGGGCTCAACGCCTGGCCTTCCAGCGCGAGCGTTGCCTTCGCCAGCGACGCCACAGCAGCCATACCAGCAACCAGTGACTACACCAGCTCAGTACCAACAGCAGCCTTTCCAACAGCCACTTCCAGCTCAAGCTCCAGCCCCGGAATATCAACCTCAACGGCAGACTCCTGATCTGGACTATGCGCACCCTTACTATCAAGGCGCAGTTACAGCACAGCCTCCAGCTCAAATCGCGGGAGCCTCCACTGAGCCCTCACAGCCACCGCCACCACTGGCACCAAGAGATTACACCAGAGCACCAGCCCCTGCCCCAGGTCTACCGCAGCCGCAACCGATTGCTCCACCTGTGATCACACCATTGGCCATTGGCGCTCCCCTGCCTGCCCTCAACTCGCCGTCGCCCGACTTGAGCCAATTGCCTGTGCCACCGAAGTTTGAGACGACGGTCATCCCACCAAACACCCATCCACAGCCTCAATGTGAGCTGCCACCTCCTCAATTGCCTGTTCAAGTGCAACCAGCACCTCCCTCCCTTCCAGGCAGATCCCTACCAACGATCCCTCAACCGACCGCATTGATGACCCCACAACAGACCCTCGCTGAGCCCCTCGTCTCACCAAAGGTCAACAAATGGGCACCAGCACCATCCAAACGTCTTGAGCAAGAGGACGGCAAGCCCGTTGAAAAGGGCATCACGGGAACTTACGACTACAAGATTGACGTCAAGTTTGCCCCACCGCCATTGCGTAAGGACGTGGATCGCTCGGTGCGCCCATCGCTGGTCAACAGACAGAAGTCGACATCTACCAAACCATCACTGGCAGTCCATAGCAGCATTACTCCTCCTGCTGCTCCTCCTCGCTCCATTGGAGTCTCACCATCCCCCCCACCACCTCCACCAGCGAGACAAGATTCAGCGTCACCAGTCAACTTTCCTCCTCCTCCAAAACCAACTTCTACAGAAACACACCAGGCCAACTTCCCACCTCCACCTCGCCCATCTCAACTGGGCCACCAGCAACTGGCGCCACTGGCGCCACCAGTTGCAGAAGAGCACCCGCATGACCACCCACCGGCATATAGTTCTACACCGGGCACTCCAGTCGTCACCAATCCAACTATCACACCCCCTGTATTCGATGCGTCACAGTTCGCGCCTCCACCTAAACCTTTCCGCAAGCCAGAAGAATCATCCACGCCTGCTGCTCCTGCCCCTGCTGTCGATATGGCCAACCTAGACATTAAAGATGAGGAACCGCACGCTTCCGCCCCACCTCCATTGAAGCCCAGACCTGCTCCTTCAATCTCCCCATCCTTCTCAGTTTCAGACGCTGAACAAAAGAAGACCCCACCGCAACTCAAACCCAAACCAAGCATTGACCCAACAAAGATTCACAAGGCCCCACCTCCAGTCAAACCTAAGCCGAGTGGTCTCTCCTCCAATGAGGCCAAAAAGACACCGCCACCAGTGAAACCAAAGCCAGCGGGTCTTGAAGGTGATAAGAAGGTACCACCTGTCGTCAAGCCAAAACCTGCAGGATTGCATGGACCATCTCCAGTGAATCGAAAACCGACTGCCACGCAGCATTCGGCCTTTGGTGCTGTTGTCAACGAGCTTCCAGTCAAGGAGACGGAGGAGAGAGAAGCAGGCGAAGGAGGCGTTGTTTATGACGAAGACCCAAGCGATAATCCTTTCAGAAAGTACCTGAAGAGTGCTGTTCCTAAACAGGACGACAGATTCGGAAGACACTAAATAGTACTACAGTGCTGTAATCATTAGCAATAATAAATTAAACTAAAAGGTTAACAGCAAAAAAGGAAAGGGGGGTGTCATGTGTGTAAAAAACTTATGTGTACGTGAGAGCGGTTGGCCGTCTCTACTGGGACAATAGGGCAGCGAATTGCTTGATGTCGATCTGTCCCGAGCCGTCACTGATCTCGTTCAGCATCTGATCCACCTCCTTGTCGTCGAGCTTCTCGCCAATGCTGGTCAGGACGTGCTTCAACTCGGCAGCAGAGATGACACCGTCGCCATTCTTGTCAAACACCTTGAACGCCTCAAGGAGCTCCTGCTCCGAGTCGTTGGTCTTGAGCTGGCGGGACATGAGGGCCAGGAACTCGGAGAACTCGATCTGGTGGTCGCCGTTGACGTCGATCTCGTTCATCATGTCGGCCACCTCGGACTCAGAGGGCGTGAAGCCCAGCGAGCGCATCACGGTGGAGAGCTCGGCACCAGAGATGTGGCCGTCCTGGTCCTTGTCGAAGAGGGCAAAGGCCTCCTTGAACTCTGCAATCTGTTCCTCAGTGAGTTGTTCAGCGGACTATGGCAAGCGGGGTTAGTATTTGGGCTTGGCGTCACGGTGACTGACTGGGGCTGTTTGTTTGGTTTGGGACTGGCCGGCCATCAACAGAGACGCGTAGAAACCTTGTGGAGGGGGTGGAAAACGACGCGTCTTAACTGGTCCAATTGGTCTCCATGCAGACATTCGCTCCAAAAGTCATTACACTTACCATTGTGTATATCTATCTCTGTAACAACGGGTTGCTGTTGTGATACGTTTGGCAACACTGCCTTTTTTTTTCGTGACGGTTTTTTTCCGTTAATTTAGGCATTGGGGGCTTAAAAGATTTCGCGAATCTGTCCTGATCTAGCCCCCCCCCCCCCCCCCCCC
>JAJMKO010000066.1:9846-55789 GCA_030569275.1 [Candida] sanyiensis | reverse complement strand
GAGATAATAATAATAATAAAAAAAGGCCTTTGGAGTGGCCTGGACGCGTGTCTTATCATGTCATCAGATTAATGTTAATGCCGAATTTATCAATCTAATTGATCATTCATCATATAAAGTGTTGAACAACCTTGAGTTCTTGCTCTTCTAAATCTTAATATTCGGCAACGTCAAGTCCATCTCAGACGATAGACCACTTTCCAGATCAATTCCTTGAATGAACGGATAAGACTTCCAGATGTAACCCAGGAGAACTGTCATGATTGGACCTGCAAAGACATCCAAATTCGAAGAGAGTGAGCGCCAACCAATTTCAGTCAAGAACAGCACCGAGTTTTCTTCCACTGAATCAGCCATAGCCATAGCCGAATCCAAACGGACACCGACGACAAGAGAAATGACAGATAGGACCATGCTTACTGCACCAATGACGAGAGGAGTAAACAAGATAACGTTGCTGGTTTGCTTTAGGTAAGGGCTGATGAATGGGTCGCTTTGCGGGCTGGATAATGTTTGTTTGAACGTTCTCCGTAGGATCAGCCAGAGCCCAATGACGCAAATGCCGCTAATGATGCTTGACAGGAATGGAGGAACTAGCTCGTAACCAAGCAGGTAAGCCAACGCCAGCATGGAGCCAAAGACGTTGGCAGCGATAAAGAATTTGGTAACTTTGCCCATGGCCTTAACTACGTCAGGCACCCTAATAGAGTTGAGTGCAACGGTGTATAGGAACACATAATAGTAGCCTCCACCCAAGCCGGTGACCAGAATATCGGCATATTGGCCCACAGTTTGATACCGATGGTATGATGGGAAAGTCTCAACCTGGCCGATCAGCCAAAAGCTGTTGGCTGCGAGAAAGAGGGAAAGCACAGAAGAGGAAAAGATGAGTCCGACAGTGGATGCCTGTAGTTGTTTCTTGGTAAAGAGTGTGCAAAACCAGACAAGGGCGACCACGTGAAGGACAATTGCGACAAAAAGTGCCCTGCGGCGTGAATATAGGGGAACTTTCAAAGAGCTACCATACGAATGGGTAACAGTGATATTCATGTCTTGGTAGCCTTTCGAGTCTTCAGAGTACAAGAGCAAATGGTACAAACCTCTCTTGTTGAGATCAATCTTGACTGTCTCTTCCTCAATGGCAACCCGGTTGACATGCGGATTGTGGACTCCCACAACAGTTCCAAGTTGGCAGTCAGCAGTCGGATCAATGCACAAATGGAACTCATTCTTTTGGTAAAGAAGTTCACGCTCTGAGAAGGATGGAAGAAAGAAATTGGTTTCTGGGAAGGTAGAGTAGTAACCAAGGACTGTTGTGTTGAATTTTGGATTAAGGGTGATGAAGGCGGTCTTGCCATCAGTGGGCTCCTCGACATAGAACTGGCGCTGGATGAGCAGCGCCATGGCTCCAGAGAAGAGGAAATAGAATGGTAACATCCTTTTGAGCAATTGCGAGTTAAGATCTTGTCCGGGTAGAAAGGAAGTCAGAGTTTTACTATTTTTAGTTTTATTTTTTTCATTTTTTGAAAGACAACTGGCAGACATTTTTCTGTACTGTCAAAGTTAAATTGGGCGTGGGGGCCCCCCTTAATCGATAAAATATTGCTTAAAATCCTAGGACTAGCTCATATCATGGAACTTACCTACCGAAGGGCTTCTGAAGAGGATGACCGGATAAGTTTACAGTAAATATGTACAAATTGTTACCATTGACAGGGCAGAAGCAGGGCACCAAGCCATGACGTCATTGACAGCTTCCACAATGGTTGACCTGCATCAGTCAGGTCTCTTGTCAGGCACCTTCCAAGTCCATGCCAAAAGCATTGTGATGACGGCACCAGTGTGCATTTCCCAACTCCACAACAAGTGTGGCCAGCCTTCCTCGGTAGTAAGCAGCTCGAAAGCCTTCACCAATGCAAAATTAGAGGCGCCACTGCCATTTGTGAAGAACACGGCGTACCAAGAGATTTGTAGGAACCAGAAACAGTAACCACACAGCCAGAGAAGAGGAGTTGTGAAGAGAATAATGTACTTCGTTCTGTTTAAGCGAGAGTCAAAGTCTGCACTCGCAGCAGGGTTGGACAACGTGTGGTTGAAAGTTCTCCAAAGAATGCAGATGTAGGACAAAAACGCCACGACTCCTATCACAGTGACCACATCCCAAACAAGGCCACTATCGGCATCCAGAGAAAGGGAACGAAATTCAGCGATCAACAATCCTGCGAAGCACAGTTTTGCCGCCCATGGTGCGTTCTTAAGTGATCTTGGATCAGTGTTGCCAGTAGCTATGAGGTACTCTGCGAGAGGGTTCAGCGAAGAACACGCAACTCCCAGGAGGTTGAATGCAAACGCAATGGTCCCGTGCTTGTTTATGCCTTTCTCGCCTGTTTTGGCAATTTGCTCAACGTCAAGAATTGATCGGATGTAGAGCGGTATAGGCTCTGCGGCGAGGAAGAGGAAGATAGGACGGTACTTACCCCCAGCACCGCTCCTCCAGAAGTAAATAAAAGCCACAACTTCAAACAAAAGTGCCATCTTGGTGATACGCAGATTGGCGTACTCCGAGTGGTCCAGGAATCCAAAAGTGTACTCCACGCTGACATTCGTGTCACTTTCCTGCTTAGTGCCTGCCATGTAAACACCAAGACAGTAATTTGTCCTCTCAGGGAACTCTAGCACCAGTTCCTCATTTGCATTGAACCGTTTGTTGAGGAACCGGTCCTTGATCTCTGGGTTCAAGATATCAAAATTGAACAGCCCGACTCCACACCCAAACCGGTCACTGGACTCCTCTGTGCAGAGATGAAAGGAATTGGTCGTGTTCAAAATGTACTTCTCATTTACCCAGTTAGGAATTGTGGACTGCTTAATATCCTCCTGGTGGAAACCAATGACTGAGGCCTCAACTTTCGGCTTGATGTGGATTTTGGGTGTCTTTGAACCCCTGGTGCCCGTGAGCTCGTAGCACTTCTGGACGAAGATGGCACTGACAGGCACTGTCAGTGCAAGAAATTGAGCAACTTTCATGGCTTTTTCACAAGCCGCTGTAACAGTATCTCTTGCCTTCCAGGTTTTTTTTGTTGGTTCGTGCTGAGTTGGGTGGCAAATCTGAGATTTCTGCTCCTTGACTCAATGGAACGTTGAGCCATTTATTCCGATGACTACGGATCAACGGTGAAATACAGTAACTATTGACTCCACAGTTGAGACGAATAGAATCAAAACCTTTCAATGACTGGACACACAGAAATGGGACTCCGATGCCCCGCTTGAGCATAGAGTACATTTCACCGTTGCGCCGTCGCATGTCGAGTTTTACATCAATACTCACACCAACAATAATTTCAATTCGATTATATTCTATCTAGTGCTGAACAGCACCAAGGACTTCATCGTAAGGAGCGATGAGGCCGGTCAAAATCTTAAACTGGGCAACTCCTTGGTTGACAAGCATGTCCTCGCCACTGACCGTGTCCCAGCCAAGCTTGCTAGCCAGCTCCATGATTGGAGTGACTTTCTGCTTGTAGGCAGCGTCCAACAACTTAGGAACAAAGCCTGCACGCTCCTGATCAACAGCACCCTTGGCAAGAAGACGCTCTAGCTTGGAGGACACGGATGCCTCAATTGGCTTGTCACTTGGCACACAAGAGACAGCAACATTCACCGCCTCAGCAGCGTCAACATCGGTATCAGTGGCAAGGATTTCAACACCAAACTCTGGAGGGAACTGTTGCTTAATAGCAGTGAGCTTCTCCGCGGTACGGTTGATCACGTAGACCTTACCACAACCAAGTTTGTGCAGCGCGTAAGCTGCAGCACGGCAGGTACCACCGGCACCGACAACTAAACCGTTGATTCCAGCGGCCTTGTCGAAAGATGGAACACCACGGTCAATGAGGGACTCTCTGATTCCGATCCAATCAGTGTTGGAACCAGCAAACTTTCCATTGCCCAATGGGCTGACCGTGTTGACCGCGCCGATGCGAGTTGCGGCATCATCGAGCTCAGACAAGTATGGGATAATGTCAAGCTTCAATGGGATGGTGACAGCAGCACCACCAAAGTCCGGGGTCTGCATCAGCTCAGCAACTTCCTTAACATCAGCCGTGTCGAACTTGTCAAAAACGTGGGGCAAACCCAAGTGCTTGTAACCAGTGTTGTGCAAGGCAGGCGACTTGGAGTGAGAGACTGGAGAGCCAACAATGTAGAACTTCTTCGGAGCCTCGAGGCCCAAGTCAAAGTAGGTCTTGTTGATGTCCCTGATGGTATCTGTCTCGTTGATTGGAGTGAGCAGCCTGTTGGTGATCTTGGACAACTTACCTAGACGTGACACGTTGTAGGCAATCAAGGTGTTGTCGTTCAACTCTTTCTTGAAGGCCTCCAAATCAAAGTTGTCCTTCAGGTCAGTCGCCTTCGACACCAGTTTGGTCAAGTCAACAGTTAGGAACTTGGCCTTGGTGTGGTGGTCAATGAATACAGGGTGGGACCATGGCTTGGACTCATCGTGGTAGGAACCAATGATCTTGGTGGAACCTTTCTTGGAAATCAACTTCTTCAAAAAGTCAACCTCTAGGGTCAAGTCCAAGGTGACAAAGTCAACACCGTTTTGGAAAGACACAAGGGCAAGCTCCTCATAGGCAACTAGATCGTCAGCAAAGTTCAAAGTGATGATACTGGCCAAGTCAGTGTGCTTTCTGATCTCAGCAATTTTCTTCTCAAACTCGACATAGTCAACTGGGGCGGAAATAACCACCTCCACAGCGTTAGCACCGTGCGTCAAATGTGGCAACTTCTCGACCTGAGAACAGATGTCGTTGTAATCCAACTGGTAGACGAAAGAACGGCCAGCGTTGAAAACAACTTCGGTCTTGCCGACAATCTTGGAGATGAAACCCTCGAAGTTCTTTCTCAACTCAAGGAACTCAAAGTCAGAGGCACAAAGAGGAGAGTAGAAGTGGTAGTTGGAGGCAGCACGGTACAATGGCTCCCTTTCGTTCCACACCTTGGCAATGTCCTGGATGAAGCCTGGTCTCGTTGGATCACTGTTCAAGAACTCAATGGTGTCCTGAATAGAACGCTCAATGTGCAGGACAAAACCGCCCTGTTGGGAGTACTTCTGCAAAGACTCACGGGCAGACTCGGCCTCAACAATACCACCACCAGTTGAGATGATGGTTTCAGTGGCGTGAGAGCCAATGATCTCGTTGAATATCTCAAGTTCATGCTTGCGGAAGGACTCCCAGCCATTCTCGTTGATGTACTCCTTGATATTGGCGAATCTCGACTCAAAAACAGTGTCAAGATCAATAATCTTGTAGCCCAGAGAGGCGGAGATCCACTTGCTCAACAAGGACTTGCCAGCAGCGCGCATACCGACAATGACAATACTGCTCTTGTTGATGGACTTGGTAGTATGTTTGCTGACAACGTGCTCTGGCTCGTAACCGTCGAGGGAGGCCTCAAGCTTGGAGTGAAGCACGTCCCACCAGCCTGGCCAGGTCTTACCAGTGCAGTGTCTCTCTTGGATGACAACAGGACCATTGGAAATCATACCGGCAAGTAGAGAGAACGACATGGCGACACGGTGGTCATCATAGGAGTAAATACCTTCGGCGTCTGGGGTCTTTAGTTCATCAATCGTGATACCGTTGATCTCAATACCATCTGGCAACTCATTGGCAACAACGCCAAACTTAGACAACTGCTTCACCATGGCGGCGATACGGTCACACTCCTTGACACGTTGGTTGGCGATACCAAGGATAGTGGTCTTGTTAGAACCACCATTCTTTGAGGTGGCGACGGCAGCAACGACAGAGGCAGTCAAAAAGGCATCGGTCATTGGCTCCATGTCGACTTCGACAAGAGGCTGCAGCTCACCACGTGGTGGTCCCGTGACTGTGGTCGAAGTGGCAGTCTGGGTAACCTTACAGCCCATTGGCTTCAGCACATCACGGGCAAAACGGGCATCACCTTGCAAGGAGGAGGAACCAATGTTTGGAATGGTGACAGTTGTACCAGTCATGGCAGCAAACGCCAGTGGGTAAGTGGAAGAGGAAGCATCAGACTCAATGACAAACTCCTTAGGAGCAACGTAGTGTCCAACTGGGATCTCATAGGTGTAGTTCTCCTTCTGGACAACCTTGATACCAAACTGTTCCATCAAAGCAATGGTCATGTCAATGTACAAGATGGAGATTGGCTTACCACCAACAAGCTTCAAAGTGACCGGGGTCTCAGCGTATGGGGCAGCCATCAACAGAGAGGAGACGTACTGGGATGAAATGGTGGCAGCGAGCTCAATGTCACCACCCTTCAGAGGTTTGGTATTGATCTTCAATGGCAAGGAACCCTGGTTCTTCAGGTACTCAATCTCAGCACCGTTGGATCTCAAGGCATCAACCAATGGACCAATAGGACGCTCGGTCATTCTCTTGTTACCGGTCAACACGACATTGGTAGACTCTGAGGAGCTCTTGACCAAAGTGGCGACAGAAGTCAGGAATCTGGAAGCGGTACCAGCGTTACCCAAGTACAACTCGTCAGTGGTGGCCGTCAACTCACCACCATTTCCATTGATGATCAAGGTCTCACCATTGTCCTCCCATCTGATCTTGGCACCGTTCAATTTGGCAATGGCGTTGAGCATATGTTCAGTGTCATCGGAGTGCAGCAAGTTGGTGATCTTACACTCGCCCTTGGCCAATGCAGCAAGGACCAAAGCACGGTTGGAAATAGACTTGGAGCCCGGTGGGATGATTGTGGTCTCGAAAGTAGCATCATTCTTGAACTCGTAGACCTTGGTCTCGTCTGTCAGCACGAATCTGAGATCCTCGTCATTGACGTAGGAAGCCTGCTTCTCGTAGCACTCTCCAATGGCCTTCAAAAGAACAACCTTCTTTTTGGAACCGTCGTTCTTCTTGTCAATGGCCATCTTTTGCAGCAGAATATCGACTGGTGTCTGCTTGCTACCAATAATCTTTCTGAAGACCTTGTCATCGACAGACACAGCGAGGCCGTAGGAGAGGAAGATCTTGGACAGTCTGGCCACAGCCACTGGGGAAAGGATTCCGAGGTAGCGGGCAAGCTCTGCCTCCTTGACCGAACCAATGGCAACACACTCACCGTGCAACGCCTGTGGGGTCAGCAGGGCCTCGTAGGCATGGCCAATGGAGTGACCAAAGTTCAACAGGTTTCTCAACCCACCCTCTCTCTCGTCGAGGGTGACAACCTCAGCCTTGACCTTGATCGACTCGAGAACCAACTTGAAGACGTGCTCCTTGATTGGGGTCAGGTCAGTGTCGCCGTTGGCGTTTCGCTTCTTAATAGTGGACAGGAACTTGGCCGCGTTGAGCTCTAGTCTGGTGAACTCAGCCTCGTTCCAAATGGCGGCAGTCTTGATGACCTCGGCAATACCGTTGATGAACTCCCTTTCAGGCAGCGTTGCGAGGAAGTCCAAGTCGACAAAGACGTACTTTGGTTGCCAGAAGGAGCCGATAAAGTTCTTACCCAAAGGCGTGTCAACGGCAGTCTTGCCTCCAATGGAGGAGTCAACCATCGCTAGCAAAGTGGTTGGGACCTGGACGAATCTCACACCTCTCATGAAAGTGGCAGCGACAAAACCAATCATGTCACCAATGACACCACCGCCAATGGCGACAATAACAGTGTCCCTGGTGCAGCCCTTCTCCAAAAGGTAGTCCTCAATTCTGGCCTTCGTGGCACGGGTCTTGTTAGCCTCGCCCGGTGGGACAACATAGGATAAGACACGGGAGCCGGCAGGCAGCTTGGCCTCGAACTCAGCGAGGTAGGCGTCAAGGTAACCCTTCTTAACAATGTTGGTGTCGGTGATGATGACGTAGGTCGACGACTTCTCAGTCGTCAGCAGCTGGTCGACAATGTGCGCCTGAAGGCCGTACCCGACGTGAATCGAGTCCGAGCCCAGGATCTGCACCTTCTCAACGCCAGACATTGTGCTTTTGCTTAAGGGTCTTTTATGGTCGACACAACGTGGTTTTAATGAGAAGATGTCGAGACGCATTTTTTGACCCATCACCCATTTCCGCGAAAAGTGAAAAAAAAAAATAAAAGCTTTGACTCAGAGATGATGACGTAATCATCCTCTTCGGCGAGTTGGAGTTGGCGAGAGCTTAGTCACACACGGTTTAGGTAATCTCATGTGGCTGGCCCGCGGGCCGGGTGCATTTCAAAGACGTCTCCACAGTTTGATTTACCCCCTTTCCAAACAAATGGCATGGACTGTTTTGGTGACAGAGCCAATGGAACAGCTAATGGCACCGGTTCCCAAACGCAGAAAACTCGAGTTTCAAACACACTGGACCTTCTCGCATGAGGTTTTGCTTCTCATATTCCAACACTTGTCAAACGGGGATCTTATCCAACTGAGCTGTGTGAGTCATGCGTTCAGAAGACTGATGCTGCCGTACATCTTCCAACACATCCAGGTGTCATGGGACATGCTTCTCCCCAAGTTCACGAAGCAGTTCCAGGCAGGCCTCACCCAGGACGCTCCACTTGAGAACGCTTTCCGGTTCGTGGAATTTATCGAGATTGTGACACCCAATTTGCAGAATGAGTGGAGCTTCAGATTCCACAAGCTCTTTGAACGCTTCTGCAACCTTCATAAACTGACGCTTCACATCAACAGCTCTTCCAGCTTTTTAAAGTACAATGAGCAAATCCGCCAACTCAAGAACCTTCATATCCACACAAAGCAGCAAGGCTCTGACTTCAACCTCAACCATCTGAAAAACTTCCCCAACATTGAGAACCTGACAATTGATGGATTCCTCATTGACTTTGATCCTGAGGAAGACCTCGAGGGTCTTGACTTCATTCAAATCAAGAACCTCTCCATTATCGACTGTTCGTGGAATTACCCTTTCAAACTCTCCTATTTCAAGAACTCGATGCAGATCGAGCACCTGAACCTTGTGTACAGCAACTCCTTCATCATTAGCGAGCGCTTCAAAGAGTTCCTTAATGATCCACAACTGCCGAATCTTAGATACCTCACCATTCAAAACAAAAACGCTGACCTCAAACTGCACATCACCTACCGGATCTTTAACTTTCTGCAAAATATACCCAACTTGCAAAAACTTTACCTTGTGGGAAACATCTACAACGAGACATTGATGCATTTCACCAAGTTCGACATTGACAATAGGCTCAAGTATTGCCTCAATGTCAACAACGTGAAAATTTTCTACTCCTCTTTTATCCAATAAGGCAGGACCTTTTACGAATAAACGAACATAAGAATCATTGATTGTAAGAGATCAGACATTTTGCATATTTGATCCTTTTTTTTTTGTGGGTTTTGCTTTCAAACTGGTGCATCACTGAAGTGCACGAATTTCCGTCAAAAATCATATTCTTGGAAGCTCCCACTTATTTTTACTAGAAATCCTAGCTCCATTAAAAGAATTATCAGCTGTCTCATTTGGTGGGACGTTCCCTCCACCTGTGGCGCTCTGGTCAGAGGTTCTTCTAAACAGGATGGCTAGGACCCATGCATGAAGAACTGCATAGGGGAAAAAATAGATGGAGAGGAACATCCAAGCATTAAGCAGCACTTGAAAGTCCCACAAGCGCTGTCTTCTAAGGTAAACCACCCCTGGTGGGAAGAACAGTGAGACAACAAGCATGATACGCCAGTCAATGTTCCCCATATGATCGATACTACCTCTCAGGCTCATAACCAACGTACCCGTGACCTCAGTAATGTACTTCCATACTCTTCGATCCAAAGGAGGCTGTTTCGAGGGATAATCGACACTGTTCTCTAACAGCTCCACCAGTGCATTGACCGCGTCAGGAATCAGCATCAGCATGCCAAACACCACATTCTCCACCATCGTAGGCACAGAGGAGTGTGATTTTGTTACTGACGGCGCGGGCTGGCCGGTTCCGTTGTGTCTTTGCAAAATCGGATGCATCATCGACATTTTGTACAGTGATTTAGTGGATATTAGTGGATATTTGGTAGTTTTCGGGCTCGAGGAGCGGAATCGACGATTCTTTTATAAAATGTGTCACTCGAAATCGCAACGGTTTAAGAAAAAGAAAAGAACATGATCAACCAAAGCAGTCGGTACAGAAGGACTCACAACGCCGGAAAAAACAGTATCAAACGCTCATCCAACTTGCAAGAATCTGAGATAAAGAAGATTAGGTAGTGTACGGTTACTTTCGACTGTGATATCCATAGTTGTAGAAGACCGCGCCTCGGGAGTCACGTTACGTTTTTCTGTTTTGAGGTCCTATCCCCCGCATTTTGAGCGTTAAAGTTTTAGGGAGGAATTTTTTTTTTTTTTTAGGACTGAATTGCTTGCTTGAGTCACCCTATACGAGGCTGAAGAGTTGAACATTCAGAGAACACCCTTAGTCTGATCATCCTTCCAGAATGTTTTACTTTCTTCCAATTCTCCGGCTGTATGCGTCAAAAGTTCTATTCCCCGCCTACACGTGACTGCCACCGGGTAACCGTTTTTTGCTAGCGACTGTGCAAATCAAGAAACTTTCCAGTTCGGGAAGTTTCATCCCAACACGAAATCGAGTGAAGTTTGGATAGAGAGAGAGAGACCTTGAATACACAACAAAAAGCAATTGACTCCACACCGGCCATCCCGTGTCGCCAGTCTCCTTGCAATGCCCACTAAATTCACTTTCCAGAACCTTGTGAGGTCCCTGGAGCAGGCTACGGAAAGCGCCTCGAAGGCACATGCGCTGCAGAGCTATCACAGCGACCTTTACAGCCACATCATCTCCAAGGAGTTTGAAACCGCGGAGATCCCGGCCCTTCTCCAGGGCATAAACGAATTCGTGGCTTTCCTGTATGATGACAGAAACAAGGAGACTCTAGCGCTGATATCACAGCCCGTCAGGGTTTGCATAGCAAAGAACTACGTTGCACTGTTGTCCAGATCGAAGCTCAAGCTGTACGAAATAACCAACAACTTGGTCAGCACGTTCAACGAATCTTCCAAAAAGATCAACGCTGAATTGAAGCAATTAGTCATTGTCATTCTCAGCTTCATCTATGAGTCCTTTGGCAGAGAGGTGTCCTCGTTCATTCCACTGATCATCACCCTTGTTTTGAAGTACTTGAAGAAAGACACAACAAATGCCCTTAACTTGGCAAGACTCCTTACGTCCACTGTCAGAAATGGTGGGTCCCTTGAGATCACAGACTCCATTGCGGCCAAGTATATCAAGCTTGTGAAGAGTACCAGCGAGGTTGAAGTCCAAGCGGAACTTGTCAACTCACTTGGTGTCATTTCATTGGCTCGGGCCATTGACCTCGTCAGTTTCAAGACAACGTACCTTTCGCTATACGCACTAGGGTTATCCTCACCACATCCACAACTCAGACTCAACACTGCTAAAGCCCTTTCTGAAGGCCTCGCCGCTAGCCAATTTGACCTGAAGGATGTCTTTGGACTCTACGTCGAACAGTACATAAACACAGTGGATCCCAGACAGCAAACAGGTGTTGTTGAGTCCATCGTCAACTTTGTCTCGTGCAAATACACCCATGACTTTGAGTTCCTTAACAACAACTTCATTGAAATTTTTAGCAATATTTCCTCCATTTTCAAGCATGAGCGATTCCATCACTTCACTGAAAACGCTAAGAATAGACTGTTTGAACATCTGGACTTCATTTTTGCTAGCATGCTGGACCGGACGGATGACTCCAACCAGAAATTGATCCTGGACCAGCTTTTCCAGTTTCTGGATCAGACTCAACAAGCAAGATACTCCTCAATCTTGACATTGAACGTCATTTTGGAGATCTTTGAACGGTTGACCACCTTGACGACTAATGAGGTCGAGAAATATCATATCATTCTTTGGAGACTTTCTACATCCAGTGAAGATGAGGAGATTAGAAACATCACCATTACTGTGCTGAAGAAGTTCGCATACAAGTTCCCCAACTTGCTCAAGACTCTCCTTGAGACCTCTCTCAATGAACTCATCAACTTATCTAAACAACCGGTCTCTGACAAGATCCGCAATAAGACTCTGGGATTCGCTATGATACTGGCAAACCTCATCTCCTTGGCGGATAAGGAGAACATCCCTCAATCTTTGATTCAGAATATCTGGGAGTACAATGTCAACTACATCACTGCAAATAAAGAGTTGACTGAGGCCAATTTCCACTGCTTGATGACCTCTTGGATCTCAATCTCTGGTGTGTTCACTTACAATGACTCTGAATTTATTGGGTCAAAGGTGGACGAGTTCATGTCCATCTGGGAGAACCTTCAGATGTACGAACAGAATGGGAAGTCTTCCTTGGTCCTTATTGACAAGTCCCTTTTTGCTCTGGTATCCTTCTTGAAGAATGTCCCTGTTTTGACAAAGACCATAGCCAACTTTTTCATCGATAGATTAATTGCCAAGCAGCCTCTTGTGAGCGTCTTGAAGAAGAGCGATGATGAGTACAAAACTGTTGTCAAGTCTGTTGAACACCGAGTGTTTCAGATCTACTCAATTCTTGTCGACTTCATCAAGAGTGAGAAGTCTTCAGTACTAATCCAAGCAGTCCACAACTTTTCCAATTTCTCTGACTGTGATGTCTCGCTGGTTAGCTCAAAAGACTCTAAAAAGTCGACCACTGCTACGGATAACTTGCTGTACTTCCAAGGTGACAACACAGAAATCACCACTGGTCTTACTTCCAAATTCATGGGCTACAAGATTGACGAGCTTCATTTGAAGTTCAAGGAGTTGATTTACGCCCAAACAAAAGATTTCTCAATTGACATTTGCACATCCAAGCCATTGGGATCTATAGGGCATAATAGAGTGAAGAGTACACTTGAGGATGCCACTTGGGTTGATTCTTTGGAAGGCACTTTGTTGATCAACCCAATCGCTTCTGCCCTCAAGAATGACTACCTCAAACCGATCTTGGGTGAAAAGTATTCACTTCACAGAAAGTATTCACCACCTGTCTCTGTTGCGATTGTTGATTCCTCGATTGAAATCTTCTCCAAGAGTTTCTCTTCTCTCTCATCCAAGGTGCAACTTTCCTTGTTAGAGACACTCAGATCCCACTTATTGTCAAAGGAGAACAACAGATTGGTGCAAGTCGTTCTTGCAATTAATATCTCCATCGTTTTGAACGGTGTCTTGACAGTTGCTGACAGGGAAGCCCACAGATTTGACAAGGATGTTGGTTCTCTTATTCTAGAGACACTGAGAAACATATACCAATTGAACCACAACGATGGCCACATCTCCAAGTACTTGTTAGTGTTGAACTCCGAATCCATCGGTCTGTTGCTGTCCATTACTTCCCTTACAGAACAGATCCCTCTTTTTATCAAGAGAATTGTGGATGAAGAAGATTCTGGTTCTCGTTCCTTCAATGCTCTTGTGTTGAGTTATGTTTACCAGTTTGACTCATCCTCCCAATTCAACTCCATTCTTGAAATCCTTCTCAAACTTGCTTCTGACCCACACCCATATGTTCATTTTTGGGCACTTGACTCATTGGCCACCATCATCAACAAGCACGTTGTCATTAATACCAACAGAGCTATGGAAGTTCTTCACATCCTGAGAGATTGTTACTTCAGTGACTCGTATGGATTGTTCGGTTCTGGTTCCTTGTCGTGCTTGAACCTAGAGTTTGACTCCAATGTTATCATTGCCAAAGTGTTAAGGGTACTTGTCAACTCTCTGGGTCCAACTATCAATGAGCTAGAAGAAGAGAGTAAGGAAGTTTTAAGAATGTTGACTACAGGACTGTTCTACAACTTCAATGTGGTGAAGATTGAGATTGAAATTCTAAAGCTGATTCAAAACTTGGTTGTGTTTGACTCTACCTTTATTGCCTCAAACAAACTTATTGATATCCTCAAGTTCACAATTGAGAGCAATCTTTTGACCCAACATGTTGGTACAAACTTGTCTCAGGCGATCTACGAAGAGCGCAATGAGTTGTTTGTCAGCACCACATCATATACTATTCTGAACCTGTCTTGGGACATCTTGTATCAGCTTGTTAGAACCTCCGAGGACAAGCAATTTTTAGCTCCACTCGAGTCTCTTGTGTGGTTGTCAACTGAACTAGCCCCTGAGTCAGAGATCCTATCCAGGCTTGTCCGTGAATGGCTAGACTCCACGTATGACATCGATTGGTTCTCTAGGTTGGAGAGGTTGTTCTTCAGCTCCAAGTATGTCATTTACAAAGACATATTTGCTAACTACAACTCCGTGATTAATAAATTCAGACACAAAAGGGTTGAAGTGAACGTCAGGGATGAGGAAGCCCAGTCTATTGCACAAAGGGAAAGTTCTCCTAGGAACGGGGGTGACAAGGATTCTGAGCAGCTCTTGGCCAAGAATGAACCTAATGATTGGAGATTCCAACTTCTGATCTTGAAGTACTTGAGACAGCTTCTTGGATACACACAGAGAGACTCTAGATTGTATCAACAGCTGTCCAACAAGGTTCCAGAGATGATCAAGATTTCCTACGAGGCCTCCACTTCATCAATCCTCGAGCTGAGACTTGTCGGTATTGAACTCCTTGGTGACATTATCCAATTCTATTCGAGTGCCAGGGATCCAATCTATCCTACAATGTCCCTGCTAGAACAACAACAGGCGCAAATCACATCGGCGCTGGTTCCATCCTTCCAGCATGGAAGCACCCCGCTCTTGGCCAGTCAGGCCATTAAAGTTGTTGCTCTATTCATTGGGTCCAAGGTTGTCCCAGTGTCAAAGCTGAACAGAGTGGGAAACATTCTAATCAACTCTCTTGTTGATCTTCAGAGTGGCGAAGAGGAAAATGACGACGAGTTCAAGATCAGCGAAGTGGTGATCTCCAGTGAGCTTGGCCAGCGCCGTGTCAAGTTATCTATTTTGAACTCTTGGGCCGAGTTGAAGGTTTTAGCAAACAAGTACCAGGCAGACGACGAGCTGGACAGTGAGTTAAATGATCTTGTCACTGGGCATCTGGACTTGCTCCTACCTCTTTGGATCTCCAGTTTGAAAGAGTTTTCCCTGTTAAAACATGGCAAGGGCTCGTCAGAGACTGATTCAGAACTTTTCCAAGATTGCTGGATCAACTTCGTTGACGTTGTTGGTCTGGTGACCCTTGAGAACCCTGGCCGCATCTCTGATATCCTTGTTGGTAATGAGGCAGGTTTCTACTACATGATGTATTCCCATTGCATGTACTCGCTGTTGGGTAACAATGGTTTAAATGTCGAGAAGGTTGCTGTCCTAGAAGGTCTCCTCAAGATCCTGAATTTCGAAGAACTCTCTGAGATCATTTTCCATGACGACATTTTCCAAGAGAGTATTGATATTTTTGAACGTTTGATGATTACAGGCACTTTAGAGATCAAAGAGACGCTTCTTGATATCACCACTACCATCTTCTTGAACTGTCACTGTGCTGAATCATTCGATCAGAAGGCTGACAAACTCTTTGAGATCATCAGGGTTAACTTGCAACCCATCCTGTCAGCTATCCCAATCAGTGGTGATGCCTCACCACCGTCACTTTCCCATGAGGATGTGCACCTGTTGAAGAAGGCCCTTGGAAGCATGATCAAGATGATTGCCAAGTTCCCTGACATGATCAAGGCTGACCTTTACTCCACAATGCTTGTCTTCATTTCCAAAATAATCTCTCAAAATATTGCCAACTTGGTGCCACATATCCTTCCCGTCTTGAAAGAGATCCTCATTGACTTGACCAGGATGAACAGCTTTGAGTTGATCAACAACTTTTACCACGTGGTGATGCCATCTATATCCAATCTTGATCCAGTTAATTCATTGTTGACTGTCAGTGTCCTTTTTACTGCCACCTCACTATCCCAGTTCCAATCCAAGGATATCAATTGGTTCAGTTCAGTTATTGTGTCAAGTTTATCCAACCAGGAATTGCTGCCGCTCTTGACACAGACAGTGAGAAACATAGCCACACAACAGAGCCATCAACGTGACTCAATATTGAAGCAGTTAGTGCCCAAGTTGATCAATGAGACAACCAAGTCTGAGGACCCAAGAATCTTTGTGGAGTTTGTCATAATTGTTATGAAGCAAATTCCTGAACAGCAGGGATGTCTTTTCTCGATTGTGATCCCGACTCTGCTGTATGTCAGTGGTAAGAACCAGGAATTGTCATTGCGGGAGTATGCGCATAAGAGATTGCTTGTTTTGGCATCGATGAACCCTGACCAGTTCAAGAATGTGGTGCTTTCATTGAGTACTAATCAAAGACAAGAGATTGAGGCTTTGGTGAAGTTAGACTCCGCAAATGCGTTGGATGGTCACAAGGATGACGCCAAGATCAAATTGAAGTCGTTTGCATAGAGAATAATACTTAAAGTAATATATTGTTAAACGAATGAAGGGATGATATCTGCCATATTGAGGAAAAAAAGCCTAGCCACGTTTATAATATATATAATTCATGAGTCTCTATATGCATAATGATGTGGTATGTACTGAAGCTGGAATCTGGGTTATTTTGGAGCAGGCAGAAGCTTCTGGTTTGCGTTGCTAAAATCTCTGACTGTGATCTCACACTTAATCTCCTGACACAGGCTCTTCTTCTTGTGCGCAGGCACGTTTTGAAGGAATGTCAAACCAGAAGACGATTCGAGGGCCTCCACAGGCACTTCAAACTGTGCCAACGGTGTTGAGTTTGAGATGACGTCGTTTGGTAGGACGAACGCAGCGACGGCAAGATCTGGGCTTGAGCCGGGTTTCTCACCGACAATAAGCTTGAAGAAGTGGGTTGGCACCGCTATGGTTGGTGGGTTACCAATGACCTCGTACTCGACTCTCCATTTGCCATCAGCGCCTTTCTTTGGCAAGTACAGAGGTCCCGTGACAATTCTGACATTGTCATATTTCTTGGTGCAGTCACGGGCAAAGAACTCGAGGTGGGCCCAGTAGTCTCTGTTGAAGCCGTCACCGACTTGTGGCGAGATGTTCGTCAGATAAAAAGTCTCATTCATGGCGTCCTGGTTGAACTTTGCATCGGCCGCAGGGGCCTGGTGGCCTCTGTCATAGCCGGAGCGGAAGTAGTCTCTGAGGCGGGCACGGAATGTGGCTGGGATGACCTCGTCTTCTTTAAAGACCGATTTCTTTCTGTCAACTTGGCCACCCGATGACTTGATTGAGTCCCTGGTGATGTGTTCGACAACGTAGTAAGGGTTACGCTTCTGTCTGTCGTAAACGGAGATGAACTCCTGGCGAGTTTCTAGATCGTGAACTGGGCCAGGGAAGCCGTACTTGAAGAACTCAGCCGGTTTGATTGTCGATTGGGAAGGCAAGTTTTGGCTGGGAGAGACAGGCACTGGCAATGGGCCCGCGGTTGAACGGGCAGGCGATGGTGGTGTCTGGGTGGCAGTTGCCGAGGAAGACGAGCCCCAGAAGAAGTTTGCGACGGCAGCAGTGGCCGATACGCCGAGGATGCCGCCAGTGATGTGTTTGCTCATGGAACCGAAGATCAAGTGCAGTGTACAAAGATATTGTCAGAGTTGGATCGGCACTTTTTTTTTTCTTCACTTTGGCATCGGGTAATCAAGGAGATCAAAGACAAATAAAATCACACAAAATAAACCTGATATTGGGGTTGATACAGACAATCGAAGTGGCCGTCTCAAGCATACCTGAGTAAAAACAATTAATGCCAATTTGAAAGGTAAGAGGCAAGAAAAGCGACTTGGTTTGAGAAAACGTTGGAGTCGATCAGGAAATTACCGCACTCGGAACTATGCTTGCCAATCCATAACTCCTGAACACGGTTGGAACATGGATACAAAAGGGCGTTATACGATGATGCTTGGCGCCTGGCCAACCGCCGTCTCTCTAGACACTAACTAGTGACTCGCATAGGCCAAAATTGATGTCATTGCAGCAAGGGATAGCGAATTGGCGTGCGGTACTCTTTTAAAGCTGAGGTCTTCACGACTGAAAAAGACCCCAGAATCAATACCAGAGGGTCCTTCCCTCGTTCATGTGACTACTTTGTTAGGGGGTGGGTCCCTGAGGGGTCCCGTGTCAACCTCTACTCCACACAACTGTCGGCTCGGCTTTGTCAAATACTCGCCGAAGAATGAAACTGTGCCATGACGTCATTGGTGAGCCCCCCTCTCCCTCCTTCGAGGTTGACCCAACAAACAAACAGAAAAAGACGGGGAATATCAACAAGTGAAGGTACTTTGGGAAGTGGGACAGGGTGATATACAGGCGAGTTTCGAATATCCAGGCCAGTGTGCTTCATTTTGGTTGTTGTTTTTGCTTCCTTTCTTCCTATCTGGCTGCTTTTGTTATCTATGGCACGGGGTTGTTATGACCAGATCCCCTGCTGACTGGAACCCCGTGGTACCAGGACGCAACAGAGAGGGTAAAGAAGGAAACGGTAAAAGAAAAAAAAGAGATACATATAAGGAGAAGTTTGAAGGGGCGATGAAAGAGTGAGCGCTTGTAACAACCGAGAGCTCTTGCCCTGCGATTCCCTCAGTGTTTGTATAGCAGAAAGCCCCCCTGGCCAGCCTGGCAATCGGCTTTTGGTATTGTCTCAATTTGAAACAAAAGAAAATACACGTGACATTCACGTGCGACTTCCCCAACTCTAAAAGCTAAACGCGCGGGCGGCGAAATCCCAGCTCAAAGCCGTAAAATATTCTTTGCTGAGAGTTTTAGAAACCCATTCCTGTCTCAAATAAAAGCCAGCGAGCTCCAACTCAACTTTGCCCGCTCAATCTGTTCTCCCGCTTTCTAACAACCAGCAGCAATGCCGCTCACAAGGACAGCCTCCGCGAAGAAACACCCGGAGAAGAGGTCACACAACCCGCTCAAGTTCTTCCGCAGCTCTTCTCAGCATGTCCAGAAGCAGCCACAGGCCCACGCACAAGAATCTCCGCCGGCAGCAGCAGCAGAAGCAGCTCCAGCTCCAGCAGTTCCAGCAGCAACTACGTCAAACGGACCACCGTTGGCGCAGGCTGTCAAGAAGAGTGTCACTGCCCATTTTGGCCCCCGGCCCCGCAGCAGTACATTGTCGTCGGCCCATCCCCCGGCGTCCACTGCAGTCGTGGCCTCATCGCAGCAGCCTTCAGAGGTCAAGTCATTGACATTGAAGAAGATGGCCAACCCGTTCACCATGAAGACGTCGCAGACATTTGACTTTTCTGGTGGCACGGACATTGCGCTGCCCCGCCGCTCAACGGCATCGCATGGCCCGGTGCCCGGGGTACTCTCGAGAACTCCCTCGGCCAGCGTCAACCACAACAAACCATCGATGGCCCAGTACACGCAAATGAACTCGCGCGCGTCTTCAATCATGTCAGCGCGTCCTTCCTCGGAGTCGACGGATAGGTTGCACCAATTGGCAATCCCTGTGCGCGACCCCAATGAGATGCTGCCCTTTGAATACAGACAGGAGTTCTCGTCCCTGTCTGACGGGTTCATGTTCCCCAAGGACGAGGTGAACAAGATTGGCGACGGCGCGTCTGCGCTCGTCTACCTCGTCCAACACAAGAAGACCAATGCCAAGTACGCCCTCAAGAAGTTCAACCTCTTACCGCACGAAACCGATGACGAGTTTTACAAGCGTGCCACCAAGGAGTTTATCATTTCAAAACGCCTCTCGGAGAACAAGCACATTGTCAACACTTTTTACTGCCTCAAGACACAAACCACAATGAATATCGGCCGTGGCTGGGCTTTTGTCCTGGAGCTCTGTGCCACTGACTATTTCGGGCTCATCACACGCACCGGTTGGAAGACGCACCCAATCAATGAGAAGTATTGTCTTTTCAAACAGATTGTCCACGGTATCCAATTCATCCACTCCAAGGGCCTCGCGCACCGCGACCTCAAACCCGAGAACATTCTCATCAACCACCAGGGCGTGGTTAAACTGACCGACTTCGGAATCTCTGAGTACGTGCACGAGGACCCCGATGATGTCAATTCCCCAGTAAAGAGGTTTGACACATTTGTCGGGTCACCGCCTTATGTCCCTCCAGAGATGATGAAGATGAAGGCGGACCGTTGTGGCACATACCACCCTTTTGCCCTCGACATGTGGGGGCTTGGCTTGATTCTCTATTGCTCCATATATCAACACACCCCATTCTCTGCAGCATCTGCGACAGACTCACGTTACAGAGAGTTTTACAGTGCGTTCCAGACTTATACCGGCGCCAACCCTTCGTTCCGCCATGGCGACGTTAACCACGGACCGGGCATTGAGTTCAAGCACTCGAAGAGTTTCCAAAGCACGGGGGCTGCCAGGGTGTGCTGGAGACTGATGGACCCAACCGAGGAGTGCAGGTACACTCTTGCTGATGTGCTCAAGGACCCCTGGTTTGTCAGTATTGAGTGCTGCCAGGAGCCAAACGATGACGATGTCCAGGACCCTCTGTTCCCTTCGAGATCGACGGACTCTTTGCACAGCACACTGCCGTCGCCTATCCAGCCTGCCAAATCCATGCTTGATTTCTCCGAGGTGAGCGATGTGCATAAGCTCGACACGAGCAGTGGCAGCGATGTGTCTGTTAGCAAGTCGGAACCTATGCTTGTTAGTGCGTCGATGACCCAGCTCGCGCCTGTCGCTGAGAACCCTCTTGGCGAGTGCGACTCGCTGTCATCGTCAGCAAACGACTTGTCCAAAGAGCAAACGTTGAGTCAGGCACCATTGCCGATGTGTGACATTTCCAAGGAGCAGACCTTGACGCAGGATACGACACCTCAATCTTCACAGTCACAGGGATCCTCGATATGCGATGTGGGCTCAAGGGGGGCCCAAGAACCAACGCCGATTGTTTCCCGTGCAGACTCTGGCTTGTCCCTCGAGGCACTCCGCATCTCACCAGACTCTCAACGGCATCCACCAAACGCCATCAATGCCACCACCTTGACCAATGGCGCGCCAATTAGTCCCGGTGACGAAAGTGGTGGGACGTCCCTCTTTAGCAGCAACAATGCATCGATCAAAGTGCCGGTGCAAGCTGCATCGACGGCTGCTGCGACACAGGCACTTGCAGCCTCTCAACACACCACTCCTCAGCGACTCCACCGCGCGAGCTCGTTTTCATCGAGTAAGTCCATCCGGTCGTTGAGATCGAATGGCAGTGTGTCTGAGATGGGACATTTGATGGGTAGTGGTGTTTTGACGCCAAATGGGTCGAAGAGAAGGGTGAGACATCATCATTTGGATGTCGGGAATGTCAGAAACCATTGAATTGGGAGAGGTTGTCTTTTGTTGTTTGGTTATTTGGAAAGGCTTGTATGGGTTGTTTGTTTCTTGTTATGGGATTGTTTAAGTAGTAATACTATTTGATAGAGCTTGTAAGCTGTGCCAGTTTATGCTCTGTATATTTTTATCCATGAATCAAGTCGCTCAAGTCGAGTCCCTCCTGGATCTTTTCGGTCACGACAAGCTGGTGCCCTTCTCTTTCAAACCATACACCGTCTCTGATCTCTCCGAGACTCTTGACATCGTCGAATTCCTTGGTTAAGAGATGGCCCTTGAGTCCTTTGAACTTGAATTCTTCCCCTTGCAACTTGCGGCCACGCAGGTACGTTACTGTCTTCCCCTGCTCGTCGGTCTTGGTGAAGTGCAAGGGCAGGGAGCTGTGTTCACCCGTGTACCGGATTTTGCAGGGCACTAGGTTAAGTGTATACCTGTTTTTGCTTTGTAGATCGACTGTGACTGAATCGGACATGGTTTTGGAGCTGGAGAGGGGAGCTGAATTCTGGTTCTGTTGACTGGACGCGCGCGTGAGTTTCGTGTAGAATGCGAGGGGACACACCCAGACACCGCAAGTATCCCTTTTTGTCGCGTGCTAACACGCAAAAGAAGAAAGCCGAATATGTAAACAAACCCACCTGTCAACTCATCCGTGGCAACAAAAAATTCCGAAAAGACCAAACCGTTGAATTGAGATATAGCCCACTCTCAATCATCGTCTGAGGCCTAATTGTTACGCCTCTTTTGTTTGTTTTTTTGTTTTCGTTTCCAGCTCCAAAAGACCAGAACATGAGCTCCTGAACAGGCCAACAGAGAACCGTAAAGCTCGAGGACGTTGAGCTGGAAGACCTACAACACGTGACCAATGGCAGCAGCAGCAACAACAACATTACTGCCAACTCACATCCTTTTGACAAGACCGAGGTAGTCCCCATCGCTGCCACCGAAAAGTTGGCTGCATTCCGCCCAAAACAGGACTCTGTTTAGAGGTCAGAGTGAGATACCACGCAAAGATCTTCACTTCATACTTTGAGTGCGTCGATCCTCTTCCAGAATACCCTCGTCGTATCTACAAAATCCTCGTTGAGAATCGGCTCGTTCAAGGACCCCGTCTTTCTCTGGTGTCGATGACATTGGCGACCTCATGTTGAAAATCCCAGTGAGAGAAGCCTTGGACGAAGAGATCCTGCTTGTCCATACTAAAGAGCACCTCGAGTTCCTCGAAACCACTACACACATGTCCAAAGAACGGCTGTTGGAAGAGACTGAAAAGGGAGACTCTGTCTATTTCAACAACGATTCCTTCCTCGGTGCAAAGCTCAGCTGTGGAGGCTCCATTGAGGCTTGCAAAGCTGTCATTGAAGGCAGAGTGAAAAGCGCACTCGCGGTCGTCAGGCCACCGGGCCATCACGCAGAACCTGACGCGCCAGGTGGTTTCTGTCTGTTCTCCAACGTGGCCGTCGCTGCGCAGAACATCCTAAAGAACTATCCAGAGTCAGTCAAGAGAATCGTCATCTTGGATTGGGATGTTCACCGTGGAAATTGCGCACAAGAGGCCTTTTACAACGACCCTAGAGTGTTGGGCATCTCCTTGCGCAGATACGAGGCGGGCAAGTACTACCCTGGCATACGTGCCGGTGTTGCCAACCAATTTGGTGAGGGCCCTGGTGAAGGCACCAATGTCAACATCCCGTGGCCAGTTGGTGGCATTACATTCACGCCTTCAACAGTGACATCATGCCAATCCGAACAAGTGATTGAGGCATAGCTCCGGTTTCAAAATAATCGACTCCAGAACATCAATTGGCGTCATTGATAGTATTGCCTGCTTGATTTTGGTCTCGCTCAGATACCCTCCTCTTTCAATAATGCGGTTCAGGTGAAATCCCTTGATTTTAGAGAGGTTGATGAGTGCTATGGTGTCAACACAGCGCAAGAATACCATTGCTATCTCAGGTATAAGACCTTGCCTTGACAAAAGGAGACCGATGATTGGTGAAAATATCGAACATACTGTGCTGGTATCTGCTATTCTACTGTGAGTGGCAGGGTCATCCCATTTGAGTTATTTTCTTCACTCGAAAAAAAAAGGGGGTCAAAGAAGATCCGAAGAGGGATTTTTTTTTCGCGTCAACTAAGAGTGAGTTGAGTGCAAGCTGATTAGCGGAGTTTATGCTGAAACTTCATTCAAATCCACTTGAAGGAAGAGCTTCCAATCGAAGATAAGGAGACCAAGGATGACAGTACGTAGAGTTGTAACGAGTTGTTACGAGTTCAGGAGAGCCAACTCGTGGGGTTAACTTGCGAGTCACGAGTTGGGGATTTTTCTCAACTCGTTACATCTCTATCAGTACGCCATCCTCAGAAGAAGCTCAAACAGAAACATGCAATACAAAGTGGCCTAGATTAGTTGACATTGTAGGATAATTTACACCAGCTCTCTTAGAGCAGGCGAACCACTTGACATATGGGCGCAAAGGTGTTTTAGCATCCAAACTCAAACAAAAGAAATACGTCTATTAAAGACAAGAAAAGAAACAAGCAAATTAATCCCACAAAAAAGAAAACAGTACTGAAGAAGCAGACAACCAGCTGATCAACTTAAACGACCCAATCAGAAAAGAGCACCACGTCAGTACGCAAACAAAAATAGACCGCAAACCATGCAATGATGCATTGATACCTGAGCCTTAATATTGGCTCGGTTGACCGATGATTCGACCAATTCCGTGGTGGGTAGATGTTGGGACAGGACTTTGTGATGAGTTGTCAGGACTGGCGGCCCCTTCGTCCTTCATGTTTGGCTGTGTACCAATATCGTTCTCACCAGCTCCCTTGTTAGGGGATTGGAAAAAGCTAAGGATCTCCTTCCACGGGGTGTACACTATTAGAACGAATATAGCTAAGACGGCGGTTAGTGCATGGAGTGCCACCGACGCCACCTGGAGCTTGTAGAGCTTGTAGCTCTCGGCGGCAAGTGCACGGGTGATCTCCTTGGTTTCTTCTGGGGAAATAGTTTGGAGAGACATCTTGGTGTGATAGTTATTGTCAGGTGACAGGGCGCCGGTGAAGTGGATGGTAGCTGAGATGAATACGCGGGAATCTGTATTTTTGTGTCAAACAAAACATTGCAATTGTGCCAATTGAGTTGTCATGAGTAGCTCGGCGGCAAAAGAGAAGAAGGACTTTCTTGTGGCAGAAAACCGTGCAGCCTTCATTTGCCAGGTTTGACAATTCCTGTTTCCCTTCAGACTTAACCCGCCTCCAAACAGAACAAGATGACGAATCTCTTCCGATGACTGCCCTTTGAATACCCCAGACCTTATATCCAGTAATTTTCCAGACCCCAAACCTGGTTCGGCCACACTGAGAACGAGCTTTGAGAAAAAATAGAGGCAGTTGCATTGAGAGCGATTGCTATGCACTGTCTCCAGGCCAGAAGGGGCAACTATGCAGCCATACCCATATCTTATTTCCAAGTGAGTATCTTCTCCTATTATCTGTATTTCCTTGAATTGCTAATCATGCCAGAACCATTGATCCATTGTTTGGAATCGCTGTGGGCGTGGTGTCGTACTACGCCTACGAGAAACGTGTGGGGAGAAGAGAAGGCCATACGCTGAATGAGCTAGTGGCCAGGAGATTTGCGGGCAAAGGCGAGAAGACAGAACAGAAGTGAGCATGTTTGGACTTTACAAGGGGGATGGGGGACCCAACGGATGAATGTGGCTGGATATCTTTTTGCCTGATGAGACAATGAAGTTATGTGCTTTTTGGAAATGGGAATGTAGACATTAGCATTACAATATTCTCAAGTATGGTGTGTATTTGTCGGGGCGCATGGACTGAACCGAGTGAGAATCGGGGGAGACCCAGTCACCCTTGACAATCGGTGTGGCCGGCTTACTGACTCTCGAACCGCCACTGAAGGCGACAGGTGAGTATTTAAGCGCCCACGGTCTTTCCAACGAGTTATCAACGGGGTGTTGAAAACATGTGTACCTCGATGAAAAAATCACATTCGACGTAATGGGACCCATAATGAGCAAATACATATCAATAGCTATCGATGCAACCAGCTATTACATCAAGTACAGATTTCCAATTTTAAAGGAAGCACTTCAGAATTTTTTTTTTTTGTTTTTTTTTTTTTTGCTCCCCATTTTTTTTTTTTTCTTTTGTAACCCGGTACCTATCTCCACAACCCCGAACGCCTCTTCAAGCCAACAAATGTTTCGCCAGGTCTTCTTCTCCGCCAACCGGAGCACGATCTTCCACAGATCGCCCACTGCGCTGTCAACTGCCGCGCCTTCGCAGCTGCTCACGCGTTTGACCGCGCAGCAGCGCGCCTTCTCCGCTTCCCGCGCCGGCCTCTTCAGGGTGCACAACCAGTACCGTAACAACTACGCCACTTTGAAAAGGGCATTGCTGTACGGCGGCGCCTTCATTGCGACGACGACTCTGGCCACGCCGTACCTGTTCGAGTATACGCCGCTGGCCTACTTCAACAAGCACCCTGCGCATCTCGTTTACTCCATCATTGCCGCTAACGTGGCCGTCTTTGGAGCGTGGCGTCTGCCCCAGGCGTACCGACTGCTGACGCGCAACTTCCTGCTGAGCAAGTCGCACATGAGCTCCCCGGTGTCGCTCATTGGCAACGCGTTCTCGCACCAGGAGGCCTGGCATTTGGCCGTCAACATGCTCGCGCTGTGGTCCTTTGGCACTTCGCTGGTGCAGGTGCTGGGCGCCGCCAACTTCACGACGCTGTATCTCAACTCGGCGATGGCGGCCAGCTTGTTCTCGTTGGCGTACCCAATCCTGTTCAAAGTTCCCATCGCAGGAGCCAGTCTCGGTGCCTCTGGTGCCCTGTTTGGCATTTTTGGCACCTTTGCCACGCTGTTCCCGACTGCGAAGATCATGATGCTCTTCATCCCGGTGCCAGGCGGTGCAGTGGCTGCCCTCGCGGGCTCCGTGGCGTGGAACATTGCCGGTTGTGTCCTCAGATGGGGGTCCTTTGACTACGCGGCGCATCTCGGTGGGACTGCCTTTGGCGTGCTCTACGGCATCTACATCAGCCAGTTGGTGAAGTCGCAGGAGAGGAAGAGAAGAGCCGCCATGTATAGATGGTGATTTTCCCCCTAGTGTACATAGTTTTAGAACCTATTTCTTCTTCTTGATAAGCCCTTCACGCACAAGGTAGAACTCGTTTTTGGAAACGCTCGCCAGTTCGGTGGGACGCCATCCGCCCTTCTCCCTCTTGGCCTCATCTGGTATCTGTTCCGCCACTGTGCTCAACAAGTCAGCGAGGGTCAACGCCGCGTCGGGCACTTTCTCCACGGTCGTCTCAACCTGGGCCTCGTGCAGTTTGTTGATAAACACCACCTGCTCGTGCAACTTCTTCGCAATCTCCTTCTCGTCCACCAACTCCAATCCGCTCATCTTGAGCAGCCTACCGATGGCCTCGCGCGAGAACTCAGGTACTTGGAGCGCCGACGTCTGCTTGATCAGCTCGTCGTAAATGTTCCACGTCGGCGTGCTCAGAAGACGTTTGATCTCGTCGGGGGACTTCAGCGCAGGAAACACCTTCGTGCTGAGAAGCCGTATACTGCGTCTCGTTATCAGTCTGTTCATTGTTGTTCGGATTGCCTATTGGGGCAGAACCTTTAGTGGAGAGAAAAGAAAAAAAAAAAAAAAGAATAATGCATCACCAAAAAAGGGAAGCTCCACAAAAGCAGATCCACCCGGCCAACCACTGACGGGTATATACGCCATACACATGCTTACAATGAGACGGCTTCTTATGCAGCTGCCCACAAGGCTGCGGCCTCAGCCCGCGCCGAGACTTGTACAGCTTCCCACTGCCAGATCCATCATCGTCAAAACCAAGGCACAGCTGCCGCAGCACAGCTCGTGCAATGGCTCTACGAC
The DNA here is from genome assembly GCA_030569275.1 of [Candida] sanyiensis. Taxonomy (NCBI): domain Eukaryota; kingdom Fungi; phylum Ascomycota; class Saccharomycetes; order Phaffomycetales; family Phaffomycetaceae; genus Barnettozyma; species [Candida] sanyiensis. The sequence goes on along the minus strand of JAJMKO010000066.1, from coordinate 28,593 downwards.
ACCGTTTGACACGTTCTACAAGCGTATTGTGGAGACCGGGGGCAACTTGAAGCTTGTCGAGGTTCTGTTCTTGGACGACAAGAGCCGTGTCCTCGATCGCAACTTGTTTAACGTGGCCAAACCGGCGGCGGGACCAGGAATTCTTCTCAGTTTGAGGAAGGAGAGTGCCATTCTACGGAATCTTTTGGAGAAGATGGTGACTCAACTGCCACGGGACACCAAGTTGCAACGATTCCTGATTCTAGAGCTCGTCAGAATAGCCAAAGAGCAAGACGATGCGATGTTCCGAGAGGTGTGGCGACAGATAAAGACCGGTCTGTTGAAGAATGACCTGACGGGGATCAAAGAACGCAAGGTCCTGCGATGGAGATCCAGCAAGGACACCGTCTCATCGTTGGTGGAACTGTCACTGTTCTTCAACAATTGGGACCTGGCCAGTCAGCTGGTCAAAAACAACCAAGGCATCGACGTTGCATGCATTCGCCGTGTTGTCGACTCGCTCATAATCAAGAACCCACGATATGAGGAGCACGCCATCAGGCAGATCATCACCATTGTCAGACAGCGACAGTACAAGTTCAGCCAGCACGAGAACCGCGAGATTGTTAACGAGAAGCTCGCCTCGCTGAACCCGTTCCTGCAAAGGACTTTCATGCATTTCATCATTGACAACACAAACTACATCCAGACCAAAGTACCAAAGGACTCACTCCTGCTGCGCAATCTTTACCAACTGGTCGATATTGACTTCCGTTTGGCGAACCTTCCGGGTCTCTACATCACCTGGGCAAGAATACAACGTGAATTCCCTTCCATCGCCACAAGGGATCATGACGACATCATCATCTCCAAACTGCTGCACAGATTCTCCAAGTCCAAAGACTACCTTTCTGTTGCAGCGGAGATAATCAACGACATTCAGCCCTTCGATGCGGTTAGCGAAATCCTCCAGCACAATATAATTCGTTTCGGTGCAAAGACCTCCAACGTCCAACTAATCAACACTGTGATGGAGTCGATGCAACCACCGTTCCAGCGCCGTACTCTAGATGAGATCCTGCGTGCCAATCTGGCTCTCAACGCGCCACATGAGGCTGTCGAGACACTGTTGGCACAGATCATGGAGGAGTTTGGCCAGTTGTCCCCGTTGGAAAACGCCATCATTGTCAAAGGTCTCATGCGCAGGGGTAAACTCGAAGACGCACTGGCGTACACAGACAACCTTCCAGTCTCAGTGGCTAAAAACCCATACCTCGTCATCATCAACACGCTACTCAATCAATCCCAAGGCCACCTCGACGCTGCACAGCTTCTCATTATCAACAAATTCCTCGATAACGTGAAGAGCAGACCGTTGGACGAGTTCTACCACTTCCAAAAGGATCCCTTCTGGTCCATGATCACCTCATACTACTTCAAATATCTCTCCCTATCCCATGGGAACCTTGAGCGCATGCGTCACCTCTACGAGAGTTCGACCAAAGAGCTCATCAATAGATTGTACTATCTTGACGAGATCAGCCAACCGGAGGACAGAATGCTGCCGACATCAACGAACCCAAGCATTAAGAAACTCGACACCCTGACGCTCAATCCATTCGCCTACCATCACGCCCACAGTGGCACCCCGCCGCCGTTCCTTCTCATCAATGACGAATCGAAGCTCGTTATCATCAAGACCATCCTTGATCAATCGCTCAGGGAAAAAAACTACTATTTTTGCCAGTGGTGTGTTCGTGAACTGGGCGCTCTCGGTATCTCAATGTTTGAGATCACTTTGATGATAACCAAGGTGTATTTCAAAGAGAAGGCCTCGGGCAATCTGCCAATGAGAAGCATGGCCATTTTGGAGGGCACATGGAAGGAGTTTGCCGCAACTTTGGGGTTCGAGAGACACATACTAAGTAAATACCTGTACAAAAAATAGACATCGCATTGCATTATATTAATGGCTAAGCAGAGATTCAGCTTGTCGTGGTTGATGTAGTGTATGGTATAAAATCTATATACACCCGGACACCACCTAAATATTATCCAAAGCAGCCAAACTTGGAAGCGTCTCGGATTGCAACCCACCAGCCAAACAAACAAGCACAAACTAACGCACCATGGCTGATCCATTCACCTCAGCCGTTCCAGTTGCTCCACAATACTTCACGCCAGGTCTGCTGTCGTGTATCATTGTCTCGTTGTTCCTGCTACTCATCCTTGCGGTCGCCATCTCCTGGGTCAGCTCCCTGGGCATCAGTTACGGTGCCTTGGAGAAGAAGGTGGATCAGAATAAGAAGACGCAATGATTGGTTGCATGTGGGGGAAGTGTGTGTTTATGCATTGTATGACGATTGAGAGAGAGAGAGAGAGAGAGAGGAGGAGGGGCGGGTTCCGGATGTTCCACTGGTTGGGACGTGTATTTCTAATAGAGGCTACTTTCTGTTTTTGAGAAGGGCGTGTGTGTGTACTGTATTCAGTAGACGTATGGGACAATTTTGTAAGGGACAATAGTCTCGTATTCGACCCAGTACTTGCCGTACTTGTCCCTGCACTTGGCCTCGTCTCTCGTCTGTCTGTGGAGAAGCAAGGAGGCAAAGTAGATGGCGTAGAAATACGTCAGTGGCGTGACAAAGCCCGTGGCCAGACACCAACTGACCGCATAAAGCCAGTCACCAAAGTAGTTTGGGTGCTGGGACAGCTTCCACCAGCCGTCGACGAGCAGCTTGGTTTTGGAGTCGGTCTGGATCGAGGCCAAATGATTGAGCTTGCCCTGACGGAACTTGTTCTTTTGAATGTTGGACGCCTTGAAGACGTAAAAGCCAAAGAGACCGGCACCAAAGATTGCCAGTGAGTAATAAAGACCCAACTCGACATTCTCAAGGGCCAGGTATCTTGCTTGCAAGGAGTACGAGAATGGGACAAGGGCCAGGTCGCCAAAGCAGAGCATGTAGCCAAAGCCATCCGTCGTGACATCCATCATCGTTAGCACGCCTTCCTCATTCATGACACCGTCAATGATGTAGATAAACTGCAGGACATTCACGAGGATCATCGCGTCCGAAACGTATCCCTGCTTCAGCCACTGCTGGTGCATGCAGGCCAGGTTGATCAGCTGCCACAGCATCATCCCTGGTCTCAGCTCGCAGAAAAGCTTGATGTCCCAAGAGCCGATTCTTGGGTTCAGCTCGCGGCCAATGAACCAGTCGTAGATTGGATCCTGGGTGTTGCCACCAACTGCCAGGACTCGCTCCTTGGTGCCCAGGCCATTCTTCTTCAGCAGTGGGAAAAAGGAGTAAATGTAGACAAAAGTGGACAGGATGAAGGACCACTCGATAGCCACAAGGGTGAACTCCAGCAAGTGGTTGTATAGATACTGCAGCTCCGGCATCTCGCCATCAGTGGAGAAGAATCTGTAGGCCAGTACCAGGGCAAACAGGGCAAAGTTGGAGACGCCATTCACTTTGTAGCTGAGGTACGTGTTGTCCCTCAATTTGACGCCATTCATCGTATAACCCGGCATGATGAGGTCCAATACGGCCAGCCCCCAGAACCAAATCATGTAATAGGTCCATGTCTGCCCGTGGAGCAGGACATCGCTCCAACTCTTGCCGTGGAGACTCTTGAAGGCATCGTAGTTGAACGCGAGACCAATTTGGTGATAGTGAGGGTTGGCGAGCTGGTAGAGGACGACGAGCAGCGCAGGCAGGCCGAGTACGATGGAGAGGACACCGAAGTCACCGCCAAACTCCTTGTGAGCCGTAATTGGATTCAGAGCGGACATTGCGAACCGTGTTAAAGGCGAAGCGTGTTTGTGTTGCGAGTGTTTTTTTTTTGGCCCCTTTTTTTTTGGTTTTATAGACTTGGGTTTCGTTTAGACTTCTCTTTCGTTTATCTCGTTTGCAGCGTTACTCATTAACGAGCTGGATATACTCGTAACATCGTTCTGTCAGCTTCGATCACATAAGCAGACCTATTGCAATGGCCGTTGATATTCCGCAGTACGTTTCTGTTTGGTGCCCAATTGGCTGTCGCCCGTTGTCCCCGAATGCCGTGCGCTACTAACAAAAATGATCCACAGGTCAGTCGTGCGCAAGCTCGTCTTCTTCACTGCTGCCATGGTCTTCTTCCCATTGATCACCTTCTTCACAGTCCAATGGGCATTCGGTAAGTTGACCTCCACACCTCCTTCACGAATATCAGCGTTCCATTTTTTACTAACTACAACATTTAGAATCGTCGATTGTATCGGGCGGTTTGGCTGCTGTGGTCGCCAACGTTGTTTTGGTCGGATATATCGTCGTGGCTTTCACCGAAGATGTCAAATTGGAGCCAACTGACGACAGCGCACAGAAGGACGACCTCAATAAGCTCGATTGATGGGCCCGCTAATTCTCGCTTTCCCGCTTTGGCGTCTGGCGTGGCGTCTCTGCTGTGCTTATATAATGCATTTAATAGCTTGTTGATTACATAACTCTTTGTTTTTAAATTTGTTAGTCGCTCCCAAATTGTTTAGATAGGTTTCAGGGACAGCAGCTCTCTTAAAACATTGTTTGACGTATCCCCTCCGTTTCAGTACTGCACCATTGAGAATTACCACAAAGCCATGGTACAGAATCTGTATCTGTTTGCCACGGTCCCCAAGTCACAGTACCAACTGACGCTTGACTCCCTCGCCACGCTCACGGGCTCCGCACCGCAGCCTTACTCGACGCTTGTGCTGCTCACGTCGCCAAAAGTCATTGTGAAATACGAACCGAACTCCAAGATAGCCCAGCATGAGCAACATAAGCTCCAGTTCAAGACTGCATTTACCGACTCGCACAACTTCGACATAACCAAATACCAAAAATGGATCATCCAGACGTCAGATCTGCCCTTTGTCAGTGGCAAGCGGAAGATCTCGAACCAGACCGTGCTTGAAAGCTACGTTGATGTGGGCAAAGAGGGTATATTAGAGTTCCTAGACCAACTGGGTTACAGACCGGATATGAGTTATATGATCAGGGGTGTCAAGTTGTTCCATGGGAACATCACTATGGAGCTCTTCCAGTTGTTCTTGAAGAAAGATGACGAACTGATCTGTGTCGATGAAGGGCTGTATGTGCTCAAGTGCTATATCAATGTGGAGAAGGCAACGGACGTTGACAACCTGACCAATGGGTCCAAGGAATTGCTCAATTTGCAAGCTGAGTTGCAAGGCCTCGTCGAATTGGAAACCCCGGATAGAAACTTGATGGATTCAAGAATTGGCATTAGACGATGAGAGAAAAATCTACAAATTCCGTAACGATAAAAACTAATGTACATGTGTCTTGATGGTTATCTCCAGTTGAACTACTTCTTCGGGTTGTTCAACTTCTTCTTCGTCTTCTCGATCTTTCTTCTCTTGTCCTTCAACTCCTCCTGTCTGTTCTCCTTTTTCTCGTTGGAGTACTTCATCTTCTTGTACAGCTTTCTCTGCTTGTTGGACATCATGATTGTCTTCAGCTCGGCTTGCTCCTCCTCCTCGGTCTTGGCTGGAGCCTTTCTCTTCTTAGCAGAGGAGGCAGAAGCCTCGAGGGACTCCTTGGCATCAGTGTACTTGACACCCTTGGCCTCAAGTTCAAGCTCTCTCTGGGCAGCAATCTCCTCGTCGTCCTCCTCCTCATCCTCCTCCTCATCGACGTCGTCCTCACCCTCAATCTCCTCCTCCTCCTCCTCCTCTTCGCTGTCATCCTCGTCAATCTCCTCCAATGGGGCCTCTGGGTTGTATCCACCAGCATCACCCCATGGCGACAAGTGAGGAGGCAGAGTCTCACCAGGCAAATAGTCGTTGACGGCTAGAAGCTGACCCTTGTTGATAGAGTCAAAGATCCACTGAGGCTGCACGTAGGTTCTTCCCTGCACCTTGCCGTTAATCTTTGGACGATCCACAATTTGGTGGGTAACGCCCTTGAGCAGGTTCTCGTCAATTTCCTCACCCTTCATCTTCAGCTCATCCAGGGTCAACTCGGAAATGACCTTACCACCGAACGACAGGATCAAAAACTCGAGCACGTCAAAGGACACCTCTCTGTTGATGAAGAAGACAAAGTTCTCAAACATCTTGGTGGTGGCATTGGCACCGTTGGAAGGTTGTAGGAGCAAGTCACCGGCATTCTTGTTCTTGTCCTCAAACTCATCAAGCTCAACGTCCTGAACAGACTCGGCAGACACATCCTCCTCGGCAGCCTCCTCATCCTTGTTAGAAGAGTCTGCCTTCAAGGCAGCCTTCATGGATTGGGAGTCAATGGTCTGGACCTCATCAGTCCCAGCAACAGCCGGGACGACATCGTTCAGGACATTGGTGTTGGTGGACTCCAGCACAAAGGCACTCAAACCGCCGATTCCTTTCAACTTGTCGTTGTTCAGCTTTGGTGGGTAGACCAGCTCAATGTCGGAGTATAGCTTGAAGAGAATAAAGTTCAACAAAGTCGAGTAAAACTCCAAGAAGGTCAGCATGATCTTGAAGTCAATGTCGTTTGGAATGATCTGTGGGAACTTGAACGGTTGCAACCATCTGACCTCAACACCCTTGACAACTGCCTCGTAGTAGATACCCTTGATGGAGACGAAAACTTTTCTGAGGCATCTCTCCTTGGAGACATAGGCCAACCACTCTTGGCAGAGCTTGTTGGCGGTCGTGATGACCTTGGAGGAGACCCTCGATGTGACTGGCATGATGGAGAATAGGAACAACATGTTCAAAGCATCGTCAATGTCTCTGAGGGCATCAAGGAAAGTTGGATATCTCTCCTTGATGACTTTGTCAAGCTTGTATTGTGGCTTGTTGTCGGCGTAGTTCTTAGCGACATTCAACTCTCCCTTGTGAATGAACTTGTTCAACTTCCTGGAAAAGATCTTGTGCTCTCTGAACTTGTTTAGAATAGGCTCATGGAGCAGGTACTGGATGTCCTTGTAGTAGTAGAAAGTGGTTGGAGCAGTGGATCCCTTGTTAGCCTTCTTCTTGTTTCTTGGCTCTCTTGGGTAAATTCCTTTGAAGATACACAATCTTCTGAAATCAGCCAGGGTGACCTGAAGCTTCTTGAGAGCCTGCTTACGGCTAATGAAGTTCTTGGCGTTACCCTTCTTGAACTTCTTCTGGACCTTCACCATCTCGAATAATCAAATAGGGATTGGAGTTGGAAAAAGATCTGATGAATGTGTTACTATTTTTCCTTTTTCCCTACCATAAAAATTTGGCTTCTAAAAATTTTTCAGAGCTCATCGCCAGATCAGGGCACCGAACCTTTCCATTTTCGGAGACTGATTGTGTCAAACTTGAAAGCTGGATGGTGAAGAAAAAGTTCAAAAGCCAATGCTAAGATACTATAATGTGACAAAATATAGTCAGAAGGTCAGCTCCGGCATCACTCTAGCTACAGCCAAACGGGGGCCGATCTCTGAGCCGATGCAATTCGGCAATCATACGTCGACGTTTCAATTTCAAGGACTTTCGGCAAAAGAATGAAGGATTTTTCGTGGTTGGTTGAGGATTCACGACGGTAACATGAATCTACAGAGTAGTAATAAAAAGGCAGATGAATCATCAGTTGAATGTTTGATTGATGAATGACGTGATTAATTTCGGAAATCCTGAGATGGTGATCACCATAAAAGTCGCACTGATGGGGAAAGAGGAGCGGCATAGAAGTGCCTGGGTCATATTTGTTTGAACAACCTCAATGGCACCCTTCTGCGAGCATCACAGTGGTATTGATTTAATCTTAAACTTCTTGGGTTTTCACGAGTCACCTTTATGCATTTTGGAGAGGAACGTTCATACAGACTGGAATGTTCAATACATGTTAGCAAAACTACAAATCAAGCTGAGAAAATCTCTCAACATCCTCTACTCAAAATGAGCCCTAGCTGCAGCTTTGTCGTTAGCAAGCACTTGCTTGTCTCCATCACTCAAATCTCTTAAACCCACGGAGGTATCTTGGGCGCAGTAGCAAATATCGTCTACTTTTCTCTTCCTCTAAGAAAAAACACAGGTCTAGTAGTGTAGTGGTTATCACGTCTGTTTCACCCACAGAATGTCGTGAGTTCAAATCTCGCCTGGACCTTACTTTTTGCACTTTTTTTTCTCTTAATAGCTCCCCCAATCTCAAACCTTGTCAAAGTATCTCTAGGATTTCAAAGAACTATACAAACCCAGTTTTCGGAAGCTATTTTATTAATTCTATACATCTATGCTTTACATTCAATCATTAACATTAACACTGTTGCGTGATTTTTCACAACAAAGGGGTGAAGGACATTCTCTTCCCGACCTCATACAACTCCAAATCCAGGCTGGATACGTTCAAATCCTTGAATAATTTCTCAAGGTCACCATTATTAGACACGTCCACTCCGTTATACCGCAATCTGAACATTCGGTTGTCACTTTCTCCTCCACTTGAACTGATTCCGAACGCAGTCTTCCCATTCTCAACCAACTCCACGAAAGTGGGTGGGGCATTGGATAACGGGAAGTATTTAAATTCAAGCACTTTGCCCATGAATCTCAACTTGACCGCTTTAGTGACCTCTTTGTTGGCATCTTTGGGGATCATCGGCAGCAAGGGCGTGAAGAGAGACTCTTTCGAGATTCTGGTGATTTGAGTCCCAACCAGTGGGTACTCGTTCAGAATCACCTCGTGGAAGATCTCACAGAGGTTGTAGCAGTTAGCATCAAATCCAAAGTCCCTGACGCAGCAACCCATGAGCTTGCAGAAAAGGCTGTTTCCTTGCGAATCGCTGAGGTTCATCACCTCTGCCGAATTGAACCCAAGCGATCGCAGAATCTTGGATGTCGTCGATGGGTGGCAGAGCTTCTCCGAAAGGTAGTTAATGGACTCCTTGGAGATGTCTTGAAAAAATCGTTCAAGAACGAAGGAGATGCTCGCAGTGACAATGGACTGACCGAGAGTAAAGAGATTCTGCTCGTGGATCGTGGGCGAATTGTTTGACAGCAGAAGGCAAGTCTTGGAGTTCTCGACCGATTTCAGAAGCTTCCTTCTGGCCTGTGATTGTGGTGGAGCGACACCCGATCCCAGTGGTAATGAAAATGGGTAGCCCGAGCTTGATCCAGAGGTTGGCACCAAAACAGACTTTAACGAAGGCAGACGCGCTGCTACTGTGGGTGAGGCATCCAAAGAGTTGGACAAGGATGATGAGGCGGAATCATGTTCAGGAGTGATCCCCGTGCGCAGCTGAGTTCTGTGCGGATGGTGACCCAGCAGAATGCGCTCGTCAAGGCCTTGACTGTGATTGTCTTCGTGGAAGCTGAGGGAACTGGTGAAGGAAGGGCTCATCATCGGAGTTGGACTGAGCGAACTGGTGCTGAAAAGGGATTCGTCTGGGTTCATAACGCTGGTGGTTGCAGGCCTTGAATTGTCGTCCAACACGAACCTGTTGTGGTTGACACGAGCCCTGCTGCTGCGCTTTCTGTTTCTCCGGACGCTCTGAACAGCTGCCCTGACGAGCTTATCAAACTCGTTCAGTGTGTTCGGTGGAAACCCAAACTCGTCTCTCAGCAGCGTTGCAATCTGATTAATGTCTGAGTCCTGCTCGCTGGCCTTCTTGGAGCTCAGGTTGAACTTGTCGATGAGCTCCAAACGTCTGGTGCTAAACTCTTTCCACTTGACATCATCGGTGAAGTTGAGCTGCTCGCGAATTGCCCTGGTGACACCCTGACCGGGGTTTTTGGCCTCAGTGGGCAACATTTGCGGCGTGTCTGCACTAATTAAACGATGATCTGTTTGGTGGTCTCTAAGGTGGTTATATCCACGGGACTGCTCTTCCGCCTCCGAAATTTACCCGAACCGTTTTTTTCGTGGGGGTTGTACAATCGTCCGAATCGGGAAATTTTGGTGAGTCGGCTTTTGACAGATGTGTTTCGATGAGCATGTTGGCAACTCGGAGAACTGATGCTAAGAAGACGAAATTGTTGCTAGTGGATGCTATTCAAGAGTTCGACTACAGTTGTATTTGATTGGATGCACACTTCATATATGCTCGTAACGCCAAAGTCTGGTATTCTCTCCCCGGAGGATTTCGGCTGCAAGTGAGTCACTCCAGCGTGTAATTAAATGTCACCCCTTTAGAAATTGCCCTGTGAAGATACACCTGATAACCACATAGTGATTTGTAGCATCCAGTCACCCAAATTATTGCATTTAATCGGCCATTTGCTATAAATTAAATTTTGGTTACTCCTGCACCTTGATGTCAACTTTGAATCAAGCCCGCATTCTGATAATAGACAGCTGGTAGTACTACTACTTGCATGTTGTAAATTATTATATACCAACCAAGAAAGCTCCAATTCAACCTCATTATTTAGTGTAGTGAATGGACTTTCTACCCAGACTGGTTATTAGTTGCCGCCTGTAATAGTAAATAACATCAACATTGATGTTCATCATCAGTAACTTTGCCGAAAGTGCTGTACCCGCAATCGGCTCCAGCACGTATAGTTCAGATCTACAGTAGCTAGAGCTGTGGATCTGTCAATGACATATTACTTCCAGTGTAATCAAATGAATATGACACATCATGGCCAAGTAAGTACCAGAGCACTAAGTATTAAGAACGTCATTGATCACACCATCAATACTACATTAATCGCAAATTTAAAAGCGTATACACCGTGAAGCCTCTAGAACATAATTTATGGGCAATTTGACGACCAAAACTGGTCTAGAGGCGTACAAGTGGTTTCCTTTTTTCGGTTTCTTTCAGGATCTTCAAGCAAGATTAAGACTTGTCAAAACTTCCTAATTAGGCCACCAATGGCACATTCGACACATCACCCTGCATGAACCTCTCCAAAGGCGGTTTCTGAGGCGAAACTGAACTGAAACAAGAGATTAGTTCTTATGAGTATAAATCTAGAATTTTTCCTACAAATATCCTCCCCCCATTCTCCTAGTTCTTTATCAACACGATGCAACTCACCAACACACTTGCCTCCTGCATCTTGCTACTTTCCTTTGCCAGCAGTGCTCGCACCCAGAGGACTTCGGTTACCTCCACGGGCACTACAACCACTTTCGAGCCACTTCCAGAGGCCAATACGGAGGTCCAAGCTTCCACTGCCGATGTTCCAAGTCGCACAGGCTCTGATCTGCCATTCTCCAATGCTCCAATCGTTGGCACTGTCCAGCTCAGCAGAGATGTTTCTCCGATTATTCTTGACGATAAAGTGTTCTTTGTCAACACCACTATTGTGGAGCAAGAGTTTCGAGCTAAAAGTGCGGTCAACCTACAGAAGAGATGGCGGCCTTACCGTCCCCCACGCAAAACCATATACATTGACGAACGCTGGGAGTGGGAGAACGGCCAAATTGTGAAGTATCGCTACTGGTCTCAGGGAAGTGTCACCACCAAGACAAGAATCTCCTAATGTGTGTAATTAATTGACTTTATAATAAGCTAATTTATCAGCTGTTTACACGTTTCACTCAATGTTGAGAACAGCTCTCAGAGTACCGTGCTCAATAACATCGACCCCAGTTGCAGCATTATAAGATGGTATGAAAAAAATTTTAAATGTCTGATCATCTGAGCCGTTTGCCATTGACAGTGGTTTCCCTTCTGGACTCAGCTGGCCAATTTCTCATCGACTTTGGGAGCGTCGATTCCTTTTCTTTAGTGGTCTGTTGTAACTGGGATCCGTTTGAATTTCAGGTTCCTTCGCTGTCTCTAAGGATAAGGAGAACCTGAAAGGCTCCACAGGAATGGAGTCGCCTTCATCGCTGAATGTTCTGAGACGAGAGAATCAGGGCAGCGTTCTTCCCACAATCGGGATACTCATGCATTTTGTGGATCATTTCGGTACGCTCTTTCAGGAAGTCCGGAGCTGGCTTCGATCCCACGGAAGAACCTTATCGGCGTATTGCAAAGCTGCATGCCAATCGGGATCCAGTTACTGATTGTTACGCCCCAATGCAAAACCCCTGAAGGTAAAACCCGATCGGTCAAACGCTAGTCCTATCCAATTCAGTTACGGGCAACTTGGCCGAGTGGTTAAGGCGAAAGATTAGAAATCTTTTGGGTTTACCCGCGCAGGTTCGAGTCCTGCAGTTGTCGCCATCTTTTTTGCTTCTAGAGGGAGCTCAAGTTGGTTCTTCATGGACTTGAGACAGGTTCTTTGACGAATTCAGAGTACCAAATCCCAACGACCGCGAATTAAATTTAAGGGGGGTTGTCGCCATCAAAGCTTAAACTAGGCTACCGTTTCTTTTGTTGGTACTCCTTCTTTTTCAGCCAAAAATGGCGCAAAGCTTTGAGACACCGGTTCGACTCGCGGATTAGCCCACGCTTTCCCCAATTTCACCGCCCAAAAGTGTGGCTGGACCGGATATGTCATGAGTGGGACGCTGGAGAGCCCACAATCTACTGGGTCCGCCTGTGAAGTATACATAATGGACCCGTTAGGTCATGTTAATTGATACTCTATCTTCATCCAATGATGAAATCCCCGACCCCACACAAATTTTCCTGCATTTTGCCAAAGCACCCCCCCCCTCTTTAAAATCGATGACAACGAAAAACCTGGGAAAAAGCGAGTGAAAAAAACCAACAAGTGCCCTTGCCCGAACAACAGAAGTTCATCTGTGACAAAGCCCACTGTTTCGGATACCTCTCAGACCAGCGCCTGTTCAACTAACCAAGAATAACAGGACCTTGAGAACCTTTTACAAGTCAGTCCGCTTTTTAACGATCCGTACAAGCCACGTGAACCCAAGAAACGCATTCCATCTACAGCAATGTCACACCCAATCTCCAATCTCTCATCTGCACTCAAGAACGTGCACATTGGCGACCAACAACAACAGCAACAGCAGCAACAGCTACAGCAACAGCAACAAAACCAGAGCTACCCCCACTCACAACAAATCCCCCTCTCACACTCACAACAACAGAGATCCCCTCTCCACAACTCGCTATTACAACAGAGTCTAAACAATGCCACCGAGTCAAGAATCACCAAGTTCTTCAAGAACCAACCACTCGAGGGTTACACCTTGTTCTCACACAGATCGGCACCTAACGGCTTCAAAGTGGCCATTGTCCTCAGCGAGCTGAATCTCGACTTCAACACCATCTTCCTCGACTTCAACAAGGGCGAGCAGAGGGCCCCAGAGTTTGTCTCGATAAATCCTAATGCGCGTGTCCCGGCAATCATCGACCATAACAATGACAACTTGTCCATTTGGGAGTCCGGTTCCATCACACTCTACCTTGTCCAATCCTATCTCAAGCAATTCGGCGAGTGTCCCATCTGGAGTGACAATGTTGCCGAGCAATCCCAAATCACCTCGTGGGTGTTCTTCCAAACTTCGGGCCATGCTCCGATGATTGGCCAGGCGTTGCATTTCAGATACTTCCATGTCCAACAAATCGCGTCCGCAGTGGAGAGATACACCGAGGAGGTGAGAAGAGTTTACGGTGTCGTTGAGATGGCGCTTGCAGAGAGACGTGAGGCATTGATCATGGAGCTCGATGTCGAGAATGCAGCGGCATATTCTGCCGGCACAACCCCATTGTCACAGTCCAGATTCTTTGACTACCCTGTGTGGCTCGTTGGTGAGAGAATCACAATTGCCGACTTGGCTTTTGTGCCATGGAACAACGTCGTTGACAGAATCGGCATTGACTTGAAACTCGAGTTCCCTGAAGTGTACAAATGGACCAAGAACATGATGAGAAGACCAGCCGTCATCAGAGCTCTCAGAGGCGAGTCATAGGAGGGAGGGAACTTTGACTAGAACGAATTTGAATATAATTTGGAGACGATATGAGACAATGACTAGATGCTCTACCTTGTATAGCCCAGCTCCGAATGAGTGAGCTAAATAAAAGTTATAAAAAGAAAGAGAATATATGGGGGGGAGCTCGTCCCTGGTTAGGCAGCCCTCAACCCCGTGGTTTCGCGAACGTTTTGGTTTCCAAAATTGGCGATGCGAAGAACGAAAGACACGCGTCCAAGTACTGGAAAGCCTCACATAACAAAAGAATCTCAAAAACAACGCGACAATATCAGCTAAGCCTGGAGCCCCTGCTGAACAATACCAATCCAATATAACAGCCATTCTTTTGACCAGTTAGATTTCTGGAGAGATTTTTGCCGCCTTTCCACCCCCCAACAGCTTGGACAAATAACTACTACAAACAAACGAATCAATGACGTACTCCACACAGACCGTTGCCCAATTGAAGGAGCTGTTAAAGTCCAAGGGCCTGCCAATCAACGGTGTCAAGTCTGACTTGGTTGCGAGACTGGAGCAGGCTGACACTGCTGCTGCTGCTGCTGCCCCAGCTGCTGCCCCAGCCGAAGCTGCGCCTGCTGAGGAGACCAAGTCTGTCGAGGAACCAGCTGCTGTGCCAGTTGCCCTAGCTACCGTCGGGGATGAGCTGCTGGATGTTGTCGAGGACGCGGAGAAGAAGTCGGGGGAGATCAAGAGCGATGAGAAGCCTGCCGAGGCCAAGGAGGAGAAGAAGCAGATGACTGCCGAGGAGCGCAAGGCTGGTGCCATTGACTTGCTCGCGAAGAGAATTGCCAGGGCCAAGAAGTTTGGTAGCGAGGAGGATGTTGCCTCTGCTGAGAGGGACCTTGCCCGCGTGGAGAAGTTCGGCGTGGACCCAGGCACTGCTCTTGCCCGTGAGATTGGCCTGGCGTCCGCCGAGGGCCTCAATGAGAAACCAAGACACAGAAGAGGCCACGGCCACGGCCACGGCAGAAAGGACAGAAGGGGCTTCAAGAACAGAAGATAGATAGGGTCCTGTGATCTGTGTCCCTGGAACTCTTGCTGCCCAAAATATGTAGAGGCGTCCATAATTTTTACCTAGCTTTTTGAACAATGCGAAGAGAGACGATTGGATTTTTTTAATAATAGCCCTCTTATCCCCCTGTTGTACAACCAACGCCCCGTTGCCACAGCGAGCCCACACATACACAAACCGCAAATGCGCAGCTCGGGCCAGGCAATCGTGCACATCCTAAACCTGCCACGGGGTTTGCGCTGGCGCCAGATCAAGAGCGAGCTGGTTGTGGCAAGTTCTGTCCCAGAGGAGGCAATCCTGCATATCCAGGTGCAACAGGGCTCCTGCACAGTGATACTGGCCTCGCGCCATTGGGCCAGCGTGCTGGTGGCTCAATTGGAAGGGGCTTTCTACCAGGGACTCCTTCTACAAGCCTTTGTCGAAGGAGACGAATCAGTGCCTGCGCCGGCGCCGGCGCCTCAGTACCCCTTTTTCAGCAATGTAACACCAGCCGCCGCCGCTGCCGCTGCCGCTGCCCCTCTGGCACCGTACGCACTGGGCCCGCCAATGCCACCGGACTATGTACCAATGTACGTGATGCCGCCTGGCCAGCTGCCCAGCCACCTTGCGCAGCCACTTCACCCGGCGCAAGGGTTCGAGCCAATTCCCCCACATGGCTTCAAGATCCCAACTGCGTATCTGCCACCGGCGGCAGCAACCAACAACGCCATCAACACGGCTTTCTCCCCGTCGCCGTCAGTGTCCCCCCGCATCTTACAGAACCTGAGACAGTACCCTTATCAGACGATCACCGATTTGGCGCCTGTCGCCGACAGGAAGAAGCTCTTTGTCGGCAACGTTCCATACCAGTCCCAATGGATGTCCCTCAAGGACCACTTGCGCCGGGCGGGCGAGATTGTGCGCGTCGAGATCCCGACAGACGCCAACGGCGACTCCAAGGGCTTTGCCATTGCCACGTTTGCCGATGATTATAGTGCCATGCGTGCCATTGAGATGTTCAACGGTGCCCTGTTCGAAGGCCGCGCGCTCACTGTCCGCTTTGACAAGTTCCCTATCTTCCCGAACAACAAGAGAGAGGAAGCCCCTGGGAACAATGAGGAGGAGAATGATACCCCACAGAGCAGTGGCGACAAGAGCCCTGCCTTACGAGCCAAGCAGTTGAGCACAATCACGGGTCCGCGTCTGCCCGCAAAGCCTCTGCTGACGAAATTTATAGAAGCAGAGGTCACCCTCTCAGAGGACGAGGAGGACGACAAGAGATTCGAGAATGAGGCCCGCAATCTCATCGAGAGTCTGAACATCAAGTTCTGAAATATCTTTAGAACGTTATACTTTTGGCTACCCTTACCAGAGCGCTGTCAGAGCTGGCTCTTTTCCCTCTGGATTTGTTTTATTTCTTGAATTTCCATGCCCTTAAATGGACAACATTGATACAGCTATACACCTTTCTATGTGAATTTGCAGCTGGTCTCCAGAACAGTATATCGGTTTTAAATGTAGTTTGTCTTTGGCCTTATCCTGGCCGGGTAAATGATAAGGAATATGTCATATCACGGTGGAAAGGACTTGCAACATCCAAATAATATAAAGCAGTCAATACTGTAACTGAAAAGTTTCAGCTAAGCGGGGGAACCGAGAACCGCAGGTGTGGCTGCCTCGCATCTTTTAAATCAACACCCACGCAAAGTAAATAATCCTTTCCTTCCAAAACAAATCGGATAAAAAACTGATTCTAAATTTCACCCCCCTCTCAAACCTTTACTCCAAAGTGGTCAATCCATCGCATTGCAGTGCCTCCCCCTTGTTAATGTCACTCGCTAACTGGGACTCGCTCCCAACAAACTTGAAAATCCAAGTTCTTCGGCACCTGTCCATCTCAGACATCCAAACTATGGTCAAAGTTGAACCCACAAGCTTCGTCCTCGTGCTTCTCGGAACATCCCAGTCAACTTATTTCGACCCAGACGAACGTATCAATAAGAAAATCAGCACGATTGATCAGCTCCTCGATGCTGATTCAGTCCCAACAGTCACGAACCAACCAGGTTTTGAAGCGATCTTCCTTTTTGAAGTGCAAGACTGCAGGCAAATCGGGGCCAAGCACACTGCAATGGAGCGGTTCTTCAAACAGAACTACAGCTTCGTTGTTGACCACAGCAAAGTGGCCTCTAAGCACCTCAGAAACACCGAGGACTATTTGAGGGCAGAGATTAGGAACCCAGGGCTGCCTTTGCTCGGAGAAAGCGAGATATATTTCCGCGTAAGCTACTTCCACTACGCCGATTTTGACCCAGTTGGTGAATCGTTGATTGACAAGTACATTCCCTTCATTGAAAGTGTAAGATTTGATGGATTGAAAACGCTGAATTGTGCGATGGGAAAGCACATGATAGGCTACTTCAGCGAGGACCGTGTTCTGTTCCCGTCCTTGCAGGAACTCAAGATCACAGGTCCTGACAACCAGGAAAAGGAGGATGAACGAGTTGTCGATTACTCGCTGGGAGATGTCAACCTTCGCGCTCTCAAGCTCTTAGAGTACGAGATTGAAAGCACCAGATTTCATTTCAAGAACTTCCGCCTGCCTTCCTTGACCGATCTCAGATTGGTCTTTAGGGTCCCTCCATACATTTCAGGTATAGCCATTGATGTTATTGACACGCCAAAATTGGAGATGCTTCAAATAGCGTGGTCCCCAGACTCAAGACAAGATGACAACCAAATCTCGATATCCATCAAACAATTCCATTCTCCTCGGCTCCGTGCTCTTGATGTCGATTATGCTTATTCGTCCAACACCGAGCCATTTGATGCGTTCCTCTTGAACTTCCTGCGGTGCAACCCTCAACTCGAACACTTCCACTGTTCCAAGATTGATTTCAGTGATGGGCACAAGTTGCCATTTGCCAATCATCAGCTCCTTGATGGCCTTCATCTCAAGAGTCTCAAATTAATCATTGGGAGCCAGAATCTTGAAGCTATTGTGGATGAGAATTACTCACCTAGCTGTAAAGTTTCTCCCAATGATGTTGTCACTTTGCCCCAGTTGAATAGAATCATCTTGGACGCACAAAACGGTTCCGTTCTAAGCAAATCTCCTCCCTTGTTGGACAATTTTTCTTTACCATCGTTGCAATCGGTGACTCTTTACGGTGACTATCAAACCGATGATGATGCCATTCTCAGCAATGCTTTCCTCATCTCTCAGAGGTATCCAAACTTGAAGAAACTGCATCTGTTTGACTGGCCAACTTGGTACCAAATCCCTGGCAAGCCCGCCCCGGCGAACTACCCGATCCATTTTGCAAACCTGACTGAGCTATCCATCTTCAACGAGGAGGATGGTGGGAGACGCTACGATTACGACCCTGTCGAAGGTCCAGGGCCGGATTCTTTGAATTTCGCCAAGTTTTTGAAAGTGCCAAAGTTGAGGAAGTTGACCTACTTCCTCAGTGACTTCCCCGACAATGTTCAAAGAAAGATTTGGAACGTTGAGATTGATCCGGAGAACCAAGTCGAGGAAATTCAATTTCGATTCAACGGTGCGGAATTCGAGGATGATGCTGGCTATGCCTTTATAATCGGCAAGGAGTTCTTCCCTTGCTTGAGGCGAGTCACATTCACGTTGAGTCGCTTTACGCACGGCGTGGACGAGGAATTCGTCAACAAAATGCTGCAATTTAAAGGTTTTACTGGCGCAGATCCTCAGGTTCAGATCCTGTCTGAGAGTGCGGATTTTATTTTGTCACGTTGAGCGATGTCTCTCGCCTTATACTCGCTTCAATATTGAATAGTGGGAACGAATCGTGCCATAGCCGTGCACATAGCTCCGTTGCCTGCAGTCTCCTCCTATTTAGTACTCACCAACAGTCCAAGCAGCTATTGTACACGACTGCTACCCTGTGACTCGATGACAGAATGCCTATGTATATCCTTCGGGACTTACCGATAACGAACCTTGGG
>JAJMKO010000065.1:36564-56335 GCA_030569275.1 [Candida] sanyiensis | reverse complement strand
CCCCCGCTTCTCTTCTGCGCGACCCCGAATCCCCCATCTTGGGAAGTGCAATTTCTGAAATTGGAATCCTGCCAAACGCACTCTGACGCACGAGCTGGCGAAACTATCTAGAATGACCCATTATTGGGAGATATGAGGCTCTTGGAAGAATCCACGTCTATATTCCACGACGTGCCAAAAGCCCGAGAGTGTCACCTCAAATGGACGGTGCCAGCCCCGTGAGTTGTGCGGGGCAAGTGATTGCATAAATTGCATGCATAGGTGCACGCGCAGCCTTGTTACAGCCCTACAATCTGCATTCTTCTTCTTTCACATGTCATCATCAAGTTGTTCTATGTACAAGTTCTATCTATGCAAAGTCATTAAATCTGTTGTGATCACCGCCATACCGTCTTCTCTCCAGTGACCGGTTGCAAATATCGCTGATGATGTGGGCCGATGAGTCGTCGCCCAGCTCCAGCATCTTCTGGTACAATGGCTTCAAAACGTAAAAAGTCCACTTAAATTGGCGTTGTGAGGAGCGTACAACCTCGAGGGCGTCATACGCTAAGTCCAATTGCAGCAGGGCATTCACCATCTCACGGGCAAACTTGAAGTCCTCCGCCTGTTTCACCTTCTCTGGCAGGGTTTGGTATCGCTTGGTCTTTCGGTACGCGGCACGCTCCATCCATGCCTTCTCACAGAGCCCCACGTCTTTGAACCGTCTGCCAGCGACCAAAAGGGATATGTACAAGTCAGAGTCTCTTTCAATCTTGATGTTGCACGACTCGATGAATTGGATCCCCGCTGGTTTGTTCTGTTTCCGCTTAACGAGAGCAGGCTCTGGATCGATTGTATCCTCAATGGTTGGCTTTTGGGTGATCTCTTCGTTGGCATATGTGAACGTCTCAAACCTGCGCATGAATTCCGCCTTGTCGTTGTGCTCGATGGCTATGCGCAAATAAGTCACCATGCTGGCTGTCACTATACCTTGTCTGTTGTTCAACAGGTGATGGGTCCACAGCGCGTTGGATTCGGCAATCACTTGTTCTGCAGTTGTCAAGTTTCCAAGTGGAAGCAAAGGTGGGTACTTCTCCCTCTGCTTGTCCAGTGCTGGATCGCTGACAATCTTTTGGTGCAAACCCACAAAATCAACCAATGCAATGGTGTTCTGTCTGATCAAGGCACCATCGGGGTAATTCAACAGCTGAGGTCTCTTGTTGAACTTGACATCTCTGTAGGCCATCAGCAGAAACAGTAAAGATTGGTTCATCAAATAGGTATCGTGATGCATCTGCATCTCGTAGATCTTGAGGAACAAAGCTCTTGCAAGCTCCAAATCACCATCAATGGCCGCTAGTCTCAACATAACTTCAAATGTAATCACATTAGGCTCCATTTTGTGCTCATTGATCTGCATAATGTAGTGCCATCCTTGTACTCGAAAGTCATTGGTGTGCGAACATGCCTTGGCCAAGGTGTTAAAAGTATACAAAGACGGTTGCAAATGGTCATCCAACATTTGGTGATACAGCTCCTTTGCCTTGTAAATGTCCTTCTGTTTACGTGCAATGTCTATCATCGTATCGTAGGCCTTTGTATCAGGTTTGGACGCCTTTGAGCGGAATTTCATCATTTGGAACACATCCTCAGCCTTCTTGAAATCACCGAGGTCAGAGCACAGTTTCAGGACATTGGTGTAGACAGTGACAGTTGGCTCCAGCTCTTGGGCATACATCTTCTGAAGCACGCCGTTGATTCTGTCAATGTTCTTGGACTTGGTGTAAACCTTGACGAGATGGCCATACATGTAGTTTGTTGGGGTTTGGCCCTCATCAACAACATTGTCAAATAACGCCTGGACCCTGACTGGTTGGTTGTTTTCAGCGAGATGCTTCATGAGAAAGTCGGTGATGGCCTGGTTGTGAGTGATCTTGCCCTGGCTCATCATCTCCTGAATTTGGTCAATGTGCTCAATGCTGAGCTTCCCCACGGGGATCTGTTGAAGGAATGAGCCCACATCACCAGCAGACAGACCAGCAAGTGCGTTCTCTTTATTGTATAGCTCTTCAATCAGCTGGTTCCAGTTTTGGTTCTCCCGTGACACAATGTTCTTCACGGAATCCCCAATGCGTTCAAGCACTGGGGTAGGGACTTTAATGCCCTGCGCCGGGGTGTCAAACAACCCGACAGATGTGTTAGTGTCGGGCAACAGTTTTTTTACTTGGCCAATGTCCCCACTGACTATCAACTCTTGAAACAGCTGGTCAACATCCTCCTCTTCGACAGGCGTCTCCAGGCCCTCCACCTCAGCGGAGACTTGGGCCTCGTGCTTCAGTTTCATCTCGAGTTTCAAGTTCCGCGCGAGTTCCTGGATCTCAGCGATCTTCTTTGTCAGGATCCGATCCTGCTCTTTCATCTTGAACCTTTGGTGTGTGTCATCGGCTTGTCTCTCCCTTCGCTGTATCGTGCGTGGCGGGGTTTTCCGCTTCTTGGTCGGTATCATGACAATAGACCGTATCTGGTTCAGACATCTTGACCGCATCGCTTCGGATCGCACCAAGTGGGCAGTGGACCCTTTGAGTGGAAGCATTTAGTGGTTTCAAAAGAGGAGTGGTTCGTATCAGCTCATCGGCTTGTACACTTGTGGGGGCGCCAAAAAGTGAAAAATTTTGGTGTAAACAAAGCCGCGAAAATTACCATGTCGGCAGTGGTTATGTGCACTGGAAAGCAGAAGGGGAGGCATGTATAGCTGAAGAGACAATCTAAGATGTGGAGATGGGCAGTGAGTGAATGGAAGCGGACTGCCCAAACTACCCCTTCTCTAATGATACCCTTTTGACATTCGTCTATACCCTTCAATAACAGGGGAAGTACTAGAAAACCCGGCAAAGGAAAAGTTGGAGAACTTTGCAAGAGTCACTTATTGGTCGAGGTCCGACACCGAGCCAAAACACGAGGAAGTCCCCCATCCAGTCATGATTGTATATTTGTTCTGTTTCAAACTGTTTCATGTTTTATCAGGTTGGACTGGCCGGGGTTCCCCCCATCTTGCAGGATCTGAAACAAATCTGTCGTGGCCCTAACGGGGCTTTCCCTAATTGCCTGCAGTAATGTTTTGAGGCAGTCACTTCCAAGGACCCGAAACATCGAATGGCCGCGACTGGGTCCACTTGTTTCATAATAATGGCCGGTATGGTTTGATGCACCAAGTAATACGGATTACTTAAATGTCGAGATCCCCACAGCCTGAGGTGGCCTCCCCGGCATCCCCCCTCTGACTACCGAAAACTTCCAGGTAGTGCGCATTATGGGACAGAAGAAAATCACATTCAACATCTCCACCTCTTTCGAAGTCCAGCAACTCCTGGGAGAAGGTGCCTATGGTGTCGTTTGTCTGGCACTTCACAAGCCAACGGGGACCAGTGTTGCCATCAAGAAGATCCAACCTTTTGAGAGAGCACTGTTCTGCGTCAGAACGCTGCGGGAGATCAAGCTCCTCAAACATTTCAAACACGAAAACATAATCTCGATCTTTGACATCCAGAAACCGAAAAGCTACGACGAGTTCAACGAGGTGTATATCATTCAGGAGCTCATGCAGACAGACCTTCACAGGGCGATATCCTCCCAAAACCTGACCGATGATCACGCCCAATACTTCATCTATCAGATTTTACGCGGGCTCAAGGCCCTCCATAGTGCCAATGTCATCCATAGAGACCTAAAGCCTTCTAACCTTCTCCTTAATGCCAATTGCGACCTCAAAATCTGCGACTTTGGCCTTGCCAGAATTGATGACAAGAAATTGGAGCAGACCATGTCCTCCCCTGAGACGAAAGTCAGCATGATGACCGAGTACGTCGCCACAAGATGGTACAGAGCCCCTGAAATCATGTTGACCGCGTCCAGATACACCACTGCTATCGACGTTTGGTCCGTGGGTTGTATCTTGGCCGAGCTGCTGCTGGGTCAGCCTCTTTTCCCAGGCAAAGATTACAGACACCAACTGATCCTCATCTTCCAAGTCCTTGGCTCGCCAATTGGTGACGATTATCAAACAATCACGTCGAGACGAGCAAGAGAGTACATCAGATCCCTACCATTCTACAGAAAAGTCCCATTTGAGAAGCTTTTCCCTTATGCCAACCCACAGGCCCTCGATCTCCTCAACAAAATGTTGGCCTTCGACCCAGAGAAGAGAATCGCCGTGGCAGAGGCACTCAAGCATCCATACCTCGCCAATTACCACGATCCAAATGATGAGCCCGATGCCCCGCCCATCCCTGATGACTTCTTTGACTTTGACAAGATCAAGGACCAACTCAGTGTTCCTGAATTGAAGGCTATGCTCCACAGAGAGATCGTCAACAAGTAGCCCTGAAATGACATCAGCATTCACCAGCATCAATTAAACAAAAATAGAAAATCAATCAAGTTCATTTTCTCCTGCCGTAGTGCACTCATACTCCTCATTGGCACACTGATAGACTCTCAACTATCAAGCTCCTGGAAAGATTCATGCGATGACTGATAAACGGAGGAAAAAAAGAATAACAACTGGTCCCTAGCAGGATCGAACTGCTGATCTTGGCGTTATTAGCACCACGCCTTAACCAACTGGGCCAAGGGACCGAATTTTTGATGATTTCTTTTCGCGCAATTCCTAGTCAAATGTTTTGCAAAGAAGTATCCAAGGTTTTTAGCAGAATTTTTGACAACATCTACTGGTTGTATAGTGTAGTGGTCATCACTTTCGGTTTTGATCCGGACAACCCCGGTTCGAATCCGGGTACGACCTTTTTTTTCTTTTTCTATCAGTTGTCTCTGTAATCAACGCATCTTGAATCTTGAACTCTTCTTTTAAATGATATTATCACTGAGGGTTTCTATATGTGTACTTTTTTCGACCAAAAGTCGATTGGAACGAGTTCATCCATTGTTTATTTCATCTCAACTTTTGGCAGTGTTTTTTGTTTTTCGATACTTCTGTGACTTCTGTGTGCCACACTTTAACTCTCACCAACACTAAAGACACTAATCACCATGGGAATCAGAACGTATAAGTCCTCCAACAACGACTTTAGATCGGACACAGTGACCACGCCAACAGAGGAGATCCTCAGAGCTGCACTGGGATCCTCAATTGGCGATTCTGTGATGAATGAGGACGATGACACGCTGGCTTTGGAGAATCGTATCGCCAAATTAACAGGCAAGGAAGCTGGTCTTTACTGTGTTTCGGGTACTTTATCCAATCAGATTGCCGTCAGAACCCACTTGAACAACCCACCATTCTCAGTGCTTTGTGATTACAGGGCTCATATCTATGTCCATGAAGCGGCTGGATTGGCAATGCTCTCCAACGCACTTGTGGTGCCAGTGAAGCCAGCCAATGGCGTCTACATGACCTTGGAGGACATTCAAGACCACTTGATTCCAGACGATGGTGATATCCATGCTGCTCCAACGAAGTTGATCTCCTTAGAGAACACTCTTCATGGCGTGGTTTACCCTTATGATGAACTGGTCAGAATTTCAGAGTTTGCAAGGGAGCACAACATCAGATTCCACTGCGATGGTGCCAGAATCTACAATGCTTCTATCGAGTCTGACATACCTTTGAATCAGTATGGCGATCTGTTTGATACCATTTCTATTTGTCTTTCCAAGTCCTTGGGTGCTCCCGTTGGCTCGGTTCTTGTTGGAAGCAACAAGTTCATCGCCAAGGCCAATCATTTCAAAAAGCAGAATGGTGGTGGCATCAGACAGAGTGGATCTCTCGCTTGTATGGCATCTGCTGCCATCGATGCCAATGAGTCCAAGATCAAGGCGACACATGACAAGGCCAAGGAGGTGGCTGCTTTCTTTGCTGAGCATGGCCTGAAGTTTGAAGTTCCAGTGGACACAAACTTTATTTTCCTCGACTACGACAAGACTCCAATCAACCCGGAGCTTGCTGAGAAGTATGGCGAGGAGTACGATGTCAAGATGTGGCTACCGAGAATCTCATTCCACTACCAACTCTCCGATGAAGCTATTGAGAGAATGAAAACGGCTGTCCTGAAAGCTTATGAGGAAACCAAGAAGTTTCCATCAACCAAAGTGGCCAAGACTTTCTATAAGATCAAGGACAATGAGTTATAGTGTTTAGCATAGTATTTTATAGCACATTTTGTCCTATTTCCTAATCCCGTGTACATCTGGGAAAAATAAATTAAGCAACATACGCCACTTTGCTCTCTTGCCCACTTTTTAGATCGCCTACAACTCACTAATGATGTACAGACTAGGAGCAATTCCCCGTCTAGTTCATCCCATAAGGCATGCTAGACCGCATCGAGTCTGCAGTCGGCTACCCACTTTGTCAGCGCGTCGTTGGATAGCGTCCACCATTGAACAGGCAGACAAGGAAGCTGGTGACAGTTCTCTTGCTGAAGAAACAGGTGTGCTTTCGAAGCAAAAGACCGAGACGCTGATGTACTTTGACCACATTCTACCCTTCCGCTCCTCAATGTGGGACGTTCGTCAATGGCTCGCCTATGCACTGGTGTCTGACATGAAGACTGAGGACATCAAGGACCATGTCATGAAGTTGGCGAACCCAGTGGCCAACGGAGAGGAGTCGATCAAAGGATTGAGGATTGTTGAGGTTGTCCCTATGAGACGTGATGGTGGTGCGTTTATCAAATTTGACGTGCCAGGGGGTTGGGAGACTGCCGATCTCAACTTGAAGATTCAGCAAAACACGATTGCCCAGTCCTCAGTTGGCTTCATCAACAAGCTGACCCAATCCACTGCATTCTCAGTCAAGGGTCAACCATGGGTCGAAGACCTCAGAAGATTTCCTAACAAGGTCATTGTGGTGAAGTTTGATGGTGGTAAGCTGACCGAGGAGGAAGTCTACGCGCTGTTCAGAAGATACGGTACCATCATTGACATTGTGCCCGGTGAAAAGGAGACGACAGTACAGTACAAGTCGTACAGGGGTGCGATCTGTTCCAAGAACTGTCTAACAGGCTTGAAGATTGGCTCAACCACGCTTCATGTCCAGTACATTAAGTACTCCAAGAAGAACTTCATCAGCGAGGTCTTTGCCAACCACACCAAGATTGCAGTTCCGTTGTTCCTTGCCCTCATAGCCGGTCTTGCCGTTGTCATCTTTGACCCGATCAGAGAGTACTCCATCGAATCCAAGATTACCAAGAAGTTCACTCTCTCCAACCCATGGGTCAAATGGATCAATGACCTCACCAACACCACAATTTCCTCCCTGCATAAGCTGTTGGGCGATCATTCGGGTAATGACGGTTTCAAGAGACCGTTGTGGTCCGAGCGTATGGATATGGTCAAGGAGTTCAAGCTCTGGATTGAGGAGAATGTTAACACTTTTATTGTGGTCAAAGGTCCAAGAGGCACAGGTAAGCACGAGCTTGTTATCTCGCATGCCCTGAATGACAAGAAGGAACTGTTGGTCTTGGACTGTGACAGACTGGTGAAGTCCAGAACTGACACTCAATTTCTCTCCAATGTCGCCTCCCAGCTGGGCTACTTCCCAGTTTTCCCCTGGTTAAACTCCGTCAGCAACTTCCTTGATTTGGCGGTCACTGGCCTAACTGGCCAGAAATCTGGTTTCTCTGAGTCCAAGGACTCGCAATTCCGTGGGATGTTGTCTACTGCTCTCTTGGCCATTAGGGGAATCTCTCTTCGTGGATACCATCCAACGGTTCGCAATGGTGACGAGGTCATCTCCGTGAAGGAGGAGGACTATCTGCAACAACATCCGGAGAAGAAACCCGTCATTGTTATTGACCGTTTTACCTCGACTCACAAATCTGAAGGTGATGCCTTCATCTACAAGGAGATTTCTGACTGGGCGGGCATGTTGATTTCAATGAACATTGCCCATGTCGTTTTCCTCACGGAGGATGTCGGCTCGCTTCAAACCCTCTCCGATTCCCTACCGAATCAGGTCTTTAAGACAATGTCCCTGGGTGATGCTTCCCGTGAGAGTGCCAAAGAGTACGTCTTGAGTCAGCTATACACCAATAACATCACTGAAGCTGACACCGATGAGGAGAAGAGTGAAAAGGAACGGACTGTCAATGAGATCATGAGCTCCAATCTGGAGCACGACCTGGATGCCTGTCTCGACCCGCTAGGTGGTCGTATGTTGGACTTGCAATCCTTCATTCGTCGTATCAAATCCGGCGAGGCTCCATACGATGCTTTACAAAGAATGGTTTCCCAAACTTCGGAGCAGATCACGCAGATGTTCTTGATGAACTCTCAAGGTATCAAGAGTGCACAGTCCTGGGAGTTGATCAAGCTTCTGGGCGCCACTGATGGCAGCATTGAGTTCAGAGAGGTGATGAACCGTCCGCTGTTTAAGAGTGACCCTGAGGCGGTGCTGCTTGACCTCGAGAGGCTTGGACTGATCACCATGACTAGAGATCGTGGTGTCCTGCACCAGATCGCGCCAGCAAAGCCTATCTTCCGTGCAGCTTTCAGAAACATCATTGACGATGAAACCATGTCTAAGGTGCTGCAGACCAAATACCTTTACAGACTAATCAGCTTCGAAGCCGAGAAGATCAAGAAGTGGGAGGAAGAATTGCAGAGTTTTGGCTTCTTTGCTGGTGACAAGGGTATCAGGGGAAGAAAGGACTGGTTGATGGCTAAGATTGACGGCGCTGCTGCCAATGTGTCACAGGCAGAGCAGGAGATCAAGAGATTGGGAAAGTAGATAGGTTCTGATCAATGTAAATAGTGACTGTTGTTTTTGTGTGTCCTATTTTCTAATGTTGATGGAAAAAAAAACGGTAAGACTCTTAGTAAGTGCGTTACGATCAAAACATAACCAACAAATCATCAAAGGCATCTTTCAGCGCAACCTAGTATGGAGAGTGCCATTCTAGAACAGTACCAGCTCTCATCACTGGATCCCGTTTCGTGGGCTGAGGACACGGTTCAGTACGACGCGTCAGCGAATGACATTGAGGACAACAGCCAGGATTACGTGCAACTGCTCCACCAAGTCACTCTGGATCAAGACATTGCCAATACACCGGGTCTGACTGACCCACGTGACCCACTCAACCCGAGTCGCAGCATCAAACAGGTTCTAAACGACCGTGGGCTCCATAGCATTAGCACCGAGGAGCTGCTGAAGCTGAGTGTGGCGAGCAAGTCGTTCAACTCCAAAATGTTCCTCAAGCTGATCCACAAGGACGACTTGTTCGATCAACTCGTTGAGAGCTTGAACCTGCTGGACAGATCTATCGAGAGTCAGAACGAGGAGCTGCGAGCGTTGATTGGCTCCGAGTACCTGCGTTTCGTCAGATCCAAAACCTCTTTAGACGACGTTTTGGAGCAATTCCAACGCAAGGGGTTCGGTCTCGTGGGGCCTGATCCAAAGCAGAAAGGAGACGCTTTGGATGGGCTCAAGTCTGCTATCAATGAGGCGAACAAAGAGTCGGCGCTGATTGTGAAGCCAATCCTGATGGGCAAGAAAAGAGAAGCCCGTCTCAAGAAGTCCATTGAGTTTATCGAGAAGAAGAAAGTATTCTTTGACCTGCCAAAGAAGCTCAAGGGATATCTTCAAGAGAACGACTATGACAATTTCATCCATTACTACAAGCAGGCGAAGGCGTTGAGAGAAGTTGACACTGACAACGGTGACAACAACCAGATCCTCGACAGAATCTGGGAGAGCGTCGAGCTGATCATCGAATCTTACAAGAAGAAACTCTGGGCCCAGCTGTCCCACGGTTCGGACGATGATGTCTTTCTCAGAATCATTAGAAGACTTTTGGAGCTGGATGAGATTGATAATCCAATTCTTGAATGGATTGAGCTGAGATTCAAGAAACTGACTGAGAAACTGTTTGAAATCTTCACGAAGTATCATGATAAGGCCATTAACATTCAACTCAATATCACTTTCACCATTGATTGTCAAGACTACACCACATTCAAAGGTGTTCTTGCTGGGAACTCGACCCTTGTGGACTACACTACTGTTGTTGAAATGTGGTTGATCTTCAGCAAACTTTTTGAGCGCCTGGATGGCGTCATTCAAGAGCTTGTTCAATTCTGGAAGCACATTGAGAACCTCATCAATGGATCGTACAATGACAAACTGATGTCTGACTATGTTGAAGACAGCTCCAGATTTCTGAATCTTCAGAGCTACGAGATTGACGAGATCAGATTGAAAGGAGAGAGATTCATCGACCATGTGATTTTCCGTTTGCTTAAGTTCTACACATCGTCGCAAGATTCCATGAAGTCGATTTGTGTAAAGGAAACGAGTGATAAGTTGCCACAGGGAACAGAATTTACTACTAATGGCGATCTCCAGGACTTTGGCTTCCTTCCACCATTCACAAACTCATTGAGTACATTTAGATACCTTCCATTGATCACCCGGTCCACATTCAAGATCCTGAATGATCTGGGACAGCTAACCATCACGGATAAGATAACTTCTGAATTGAGGGATACTTCTGAACTTATCACAGAAAGAATCGTTGCAGGAGCATGTGCATCTTGGAAGACAGATTGCAAAAATCTTTACAGACTCGAAGATTGGACAAGACTGGTCTCGGGGGAAACGGTCCTCCCAAGTCTGATCACAGATTATCAAATTTACATCATTGAGAAGTTGGACGACTTGTTATCCAAAAGACTTCCAACGTCGAACAACAGTGTCTCAATTGTCAGATTCCCGAGTAAGAAGCTGTTGAGTGGTATCCAAATTCAGTTCCTGAGAAGCTTTGACTATTCTGTCGAAAGTATGGTCAAACGGGTTGTGCAGGAGAATACCGATAGCAATTTGTCCGTCAGTGTGAAGAACAACCACAGACTTTTGACTTTCTTCAATTTCAGAAAGTTCACTGGGAAGATCCCAAGCATCCTTGAGAAATATGACCAAGCATTTGACACGCGTCTGAAGTCAGAGAAGTTGGAGGTGTATGAGGTCATTGAGAAGCTGGAGACCACTATCTTTGACTCGTACATGAATGAGCAAAAGAGAATCATCTCCTCAATCCTCTCTCAGGCAATCAGGGCCATCAACTGGTCTGATTCAAACTCCAAGGTTAGCAAGGTGTCGAGGTACATTTATGAGGTCACCAACGTGTTGATTGGAGTCTACATTGGAGTCTTGAGTGTGTCGTCTGATTTGATCGAGAAAGTCTTCCACCACTTGTTGGAACACACAAGCATTGTCCTTCTGGAGAACTACAGAGATATTTCCAGCTTCAGCGATTCCGGCTTCAAGCAGGTTGTTCTTGATATTGAGTTCTTCCAGAGTTTGGTCGGAAAGTCAGCCAACCCAACGATTAGGGGTAACTTCAAGCTTATCTACAAGGGATTTCAGGCCATGCAAAATGACATCGGTGGTGCCTATAATGCCATTGGTGCCGCACTTGACACCACATTGCAGGCCTCCAGTATTGAGTTTGAGATCTTCAACAGGTAACCATAGGTACAACGCTCAGTAAAACAAAATCATGACTTTAATTAATCTATTGTACAGCTTTTCATTACTTCATTTTTTTTCCCTGATCTATCTTCTCTTAGGACCACGAATTGGTGGTGGTGGCTTCACATGGTTTGGGTCAAACATTGGGGCGTTTCTGAGGATTTCTGGGACGGAAAAGAACTTGATATTGGAGCCTCTAACAAACACATGGTCCAGATGTGTCACCTTACCCTCTCTGTCTGTGACGGTGACGTCGCTGAGTCTGACGTTCATGCTGTCCTCTGCTGCGATTGTGGGTTAGTAGCTGCGCATAGTGTCAAACTTTTAGCTCTTCAATACCTACATTCCACGAGTTTACCACGGTAAGTTTCACCGGAGCGGACTTCGAGTGACACAATGTGGCCCTGTGCCTCATTCAGAAGCTTTACTGGGATACTGGACATCGTATCTATAGGGTTGGATGTCTCCAGGAGAGATTTTTGTACGCCACTTGGTTGAAAAGTTTCCCTTTGGGTTTGTTGTAATAGTACTGCTTGACTTCCTAATCCGGAAATCACAAAGCTCCGGAATGTCGGGCTCTGAAATTATTATTTGTCGCGATTTTTTCGCGAGTGTTTTGTTTTGGTGGTATGGAGACGCGTCACAACTTTTTTTTTTAACTGGTGTAGCGCTTATCCACGGTCTAAAGATTATCAACCCTTAGCCATGCTCAGAGCATCCAAGAAGAGAACCCAGGGTCGTAAGAACTTTGAGGAGTCGACAGTCTACCTGACAGAAGGCAAAGGTGCCTTTGTCAAGGAGTACAATAACTCCAAAGTTTCCTTCTACAGACTGCCCCCATCTGGTGAGATTACTCTGGAGGAGTTCGAAACTTGGGCCATCGACCGTCTCAAGATTCTCAATGAGATTGAGTCGTGTATTGCGAGAAACAAGCCCTACAAGGAGATTGAAACCAATGTCAAGCCACTGATCGAGTCACTACTCCCTTTGAAGCACGCCAATCCTGAGAAGCTAGAAATGATGCGACAAAAGGACTACTACTCACATTACATTCTACGACTCTGCTTCTCAAGATCTAAGGAGCTGAGAGAAAGATTCCTCAAGAACGAGATCATGTTATTCAGAATCAGACTTTCGGACATGACCACGCGTGAACAGCAGCAGTTTGTCAAAAACCTGAGACTCCCTTGGGAATACATCTCTTCAGAGGAGAAAGAAGCCATTTCCTCGCAATTGTACTCTTCTATCGCTCCATCTCTGGCATATCAGCTGAACCAGCAAGACGAGGCAACCAGAAGGGCCCATTTTGCAGCGGAGAGCTTCATCAAAATCCCCTTCGAGTATGTGCCAGATCTGCTCTCATCACGCTCCGTGTACTTGCACAAAGGCTATGCTTACGTTCCCAGTTTCCAACAATTCCAACTTCTGGCCAACGAATACATCTCGACATTGCAAGAGGCTCTTATCCAGACGTCACATGCGTTCCCCTCTCTTGATGAGGACGACAGAATTGTCCCAATCTTGAATCATTTGTCCTCAGGTTCCGCGATCAACTTGGATAGCAACATGTTCGATGGTGGCGAGAGCAACGACATCAATGCCCGGAACGTTACCTCGAAGGAGATTGCCGACCAATTCCCATTGTGTGGCTCGCACTTGATGAGTGGTTTGCAGGCCAACGGACACTTGAAGTACACAGCGAGACAACAATTCACGTTGTTCCTGAAAGGAATTGGTCTGTCACTCGATGATGCCCTCACTTTCTGGTCAGAGGAGTTCAGCAAATCCATGTCGCTTGACAAATTCAACAAGGAGTACAAGTACAATATCAGACACGCATACGGTCTTGAAGGTGCGCGTATCAATTACAAGCCTTGGGACTGTCGCCAAGTGTTGAGCAAGCCAAGGCCTGGTAAAGGTGAGTTCCATGGCTGTCCGTACCGTGATCTGGATCGTGAGAACCTGGCCCAGAGACTGAGAGACATGGAGCTTGGCGAGAGTGATGTGTCGCACGTGATGGACATCAGCAGTAAAGGCGACTTCATGGCTGCTTGTTCTAAAGTGCTGGAGGTCAAGACTGCGGGAACTGTTCAGGAGGCCATCACGCATCCAAACTTGTACTTTATTAGAATGAGGGACTACTACAAGAAGATACATGCCCCTGCGCAAGTCGAGAGCCAGGGATAGGTCGGCAGCTGCTCGGTGTATATATGCATCTATGGTTCTATGGGTAAAGCCTTTTGATGGTAGCCCCCCACTTCTCGAACCCCTCGACAATCTCGCCCTCGGTCAAGAAACTGATACTTAAACGAACAGAGTGGGCACCCCAGCCTCTCTGATCGCCAATGACTTCAAACTTTTCCCCAGGAGCGAGCAGGACATTGTCCTTTTTAAGCTCCTCAACAATGAAACTGGCGTCGTACTTATCAGGGAGAGTCACCCAGATGAAGTACCCACCGCCGAATCCAAAAGCTTTGGTGCCTTCTGGAAGATGAATGGCAACACACTCACGGACAGCATTGGCTCTTGACGCGTACAAGGTTCTGAACCGGTTGATAATCGAGAAAACGGAGCCATTTGTCAGAATCGTCCCTGTGATCATGGAGTTGAGCTGGGATGGGGTGCCTCCGCTGACATTCGCACCACCTTGTGACAATTGCCACACGAGGTTTCCGTTGACGGATTCCTGGTAGCCAAATCGCAAACCTGGCGCAATCAGTTTGGAGAAAGTGGCATTGGAGATGGTGTTACCGTACTCGTTGCTGCAGGACTCACGATCAAGATGCGTCAGCCTCTTATATTGAGCGGTGACAGGCCTGTCAAATGGCGGTGTGTAGTCCAACAGATCGTACACGTCGTCGGTAATAATCAAGAGATCGTGCTTTCTGGCCAGTTCGATCAACTTCAACCTCGTTTCGAGGTTGTAAGTCTGGCCACCTGGATTGGAGAAAGATGGAATGCAGTAGAGGACAAACTGGAAAACTTTCTTCCTCAATCCAGGCCCGCTGATCAACTTGAGGTCTTGGCTGTGGTCAGTGGTGTCCTTCTCAGAGAAGTAGTCCAATTTTGCCTCGAGCAACGCCA
This sequence comes from [Candida] sanyiensis, assembly GCA_030569275.1. Classification (NCBI taxonomy): domain Eukaryota; kingdom Fungi; phylum Ascomycota; class Saccharomycetes; order Phaffomycetales; family Phaffomycetaceae; genus Barnettozyma; species [Candida] sanyiensis. The sequence continues at coordinate 41,784 of JAJMKO010000065.1, read as the reverse complement.
AGTTGATGGTACCATCCTCGAACTCATCGATTGCAGTAATCTTACCACCAAACCCGGCATCGACAAAAGTCTCATTGATTAGAAAATAAGTTGGTGTGATAATGAACGCTTGCTTGGTGTAACCCGTGTGTGGAAGGGTGGTCTGCGCCAGAATGTTCATGACGCCATAACTGGCACCTCCGGTCAGATTGAGATGCTCTGCCTTGGTTTTGGAGGCATCATCGAGATTAAACATTCTGTTGTGAAAGTCGGCCACTGCATTGCGTACCCAGAGAGCCCCATTGTCCGAGCCATATGACAAAGGGTGCCTATTCTCTGGATCTTGGTCGTAATCCCGTGGATTCAAGAGCAGCTGAGTCGTGGCATCGATGATTGCCTGAGTGGGCAGAATGGAATCGGTTGGATGTCCTTTGAAGAAGTTGATCGAAGTCATTGCGCAAGGGGGGGGGGAGCAATAACCTCAAGTTTGTCGACGAAAGGAGAAAACGATTATCTTTTCGTTATCAAAAGATCATTCCTAATCGGTCGGGATCGGGATCGGTTTGCCATTCAGAGCAAACAACTCAATCAAAGCAGGGGGAGGGGGTGCCGGGGGTGTCCGGGTGTGGATCTTCTTAAGGGGGATTTTATGCACTACAGAGGGTCTATTTCGGGCATGTATTTACACTATGTGTGCCGGTGAAGGTGTTATGTACAGCTGAGGACAAGGGGATATCTAGTTCTTCTTTTGGGAGGATCTTCTGACGATTCTGATGTGGTTGTTCTCCCTCTGCTTCTCAGCCTGTGCTTTCTGGTCCTCCTCGAGCGCCTTGGTCTCGGCCTTCTTAGCAGCCTGTTCCTTGGCTTTCTCAATGTTCTTCTTGAAAGAGTCCATGATGCCCTCTTGTGGGGCATTTGGGTCTCTTGGTGGTGGCGGAACCAACTCGGCCAGGCCGAAAGTCTTTCTGAAGAGCTTGTTCTTCAAAGTGAAGGATTGCAGGATGGAGAACAGACCGTTGACAAAGAAGTAGAGCACAACACCGGACGAAAAAGACATGGTCGCAGGGATGGAGATCAATGGGAGCACGGTGAAGAGTTTCATCATAGCTGGCGAGAAGTTCTGGGCACCAGTCTCACCACCAAGTCTCATGAAACCAATAATGACTGCGGCAGACAGACATTGTAGACCGAGATATGGATCAGCAGCGGTCAAGTCGGTGAACCACAAGATGCCCTGGTCCTGGAAGCCATCGACCGGGTGATTGGCCATCTGTCTGAGACCGGAGAAGAAGCCAATGGCCAATGGGATCTGCAGGACTGGGGCAGCGAGGTAGCGGTTCTTGATGCCGTGCTCCTTCAACAGACGCTTACGTTGAAGCATGACGTTCTGCTGGTCGGCCATGTCAGAGGCTGCGAACAACTTGGCCTGGATCTCGTCCAGTTGCGGCTTGATTTTGGAGTTCTTGGCCATCGTGTCCGAGGACTTGACGTACAGTGGGAATATGGCTGCTCTGACACCGATGGTGACCAGAGTGATGGTGGCCCACCACGGCAGTCCAGTGGAGACGTGGACGATCTCGAGCAAGTGCTGTACGACGTCTGGCGGCCACCACCAGGACTTGGCCAGGCCAATCGACTGTAGATAGCCCCATTGCAACGATGCCTCGCCGATAACTTGGGACGCGGCCTGTGTGGCACCCTCGGCACCGGCCTGGAAAGACTGCAACGTGGATGAGATCTCAGAGGCGGCGTTGGAGCCTGTGGAGTTGAATCTCGCTTGCTGGAACTTGACTCTTTGCAATGACGCGGCGGCGCCAATGACGGAGCTTGTGCCCAAGGGAGAGGCCTGTAAGAAAAAAGAAAGAAGTTAGTATTGAAAAAAAGCAGCTTAGTGTTTCTATACAGAGCACTTACCACTCTGGCAGCACGCAAAACGGATGTTCTGAGCATAGTTCGTCGAATCGCTGGGCTGGTTTTTCGATTCGAAAGCGGAGTTCAGATGGTGTTTTTTTTTGGTTTTTGGTTTTTTTTGGTGGGTCTTCTTTTTTTTTTTTGGCCCATTCACACAGAACGGTTTTTTGTACGAGCTGATTGTGAACAAAAGTTATAGAGGTCGAGTTGCAAATGTCTCTCTGGGCCTCTGCCAGTCGCTGTGCGGTACGAAGACCGTTTTTAGGACGTATTTCCCAAAAGCTGCCGCTCGAAACTTTTGTCGCGGCGGCTGTCAGAACTGCCGCCATTTCGTCACAGGCGTTCCCGCAGCCAGAAGACCTCCTGGCACAGGCTGTGGCCAAGGAGTCTTCGCTCACGGAGGACAGCCTGCGCAGCCTTGGAAAGACCGTGGCCCAACTGGAAGAAGTGCCTAGCTCGGTTGTCAGTCTGGTGTTGAAACTCAGTGCGGCAAGACCCACATTTATCACGCATTATTCGGAGGGCTCGCAGCAGAATATGACACCGCACAAGATAGGCATGATTGTGTCGCTGATGTTGCAGAACCAGCAGTTCTGTGAAGCTGTTGACTACTTGCAGAATCTGATAGCCACTGGGCACGAGGTCAGGGTGCAGACGATAGAGCTCTTGATCAATGCCCTTTGTGCAACGCAACGGTTCGAACAGGCCTCGGAGCTGCTTCATTTTGCCCGTGCCAAACAAATCAAGATCTACTCGAGAACTTTGGTCAAGTTCGTTGAAACAATGCTCGAACATGAGCAGGCGCAGTTTGCTTACGAGCATTACGAGTCCATTGTCGAGAACGCCTTCTTTGACAAGGAAACTTTGTACAAACTTTTGTTGCTTGTAAGCGAAGTTGGGTATCTCAGGGACATTAGGGGAATCTTCAAGATCCTGTTGAAAACAGACCAACAGCCACTTCCCGAGTACATGAAGCAAGGGTACAAGCTGGCCCTCACGAGGGCTGGCATAAGGTTGAAAGGCACCAACAAAGGACTGGAGCTGATTATGAAAAACAACAATGGCAAGCAGATCGATCTGGACAAGTACCCTGAACTTGTTGACAGCCTTGTTCTTAGCAAGAGACCTATGAAGATCAAGTTGAGCCTGCTAAAACGGGTCCATGGCTCCTATTCTATCCCGACAAAGGAATTTTACTTCAGACTGGTCATCACCAAGTTGTGTCAGGAACACCGGGCAGATGTGGCAGCTGGCATCCTCGCTGAGTTCCCCAAGTTGGTGAAATATGTGAACAAGGAGGCCATGCGTACTTTGATTGAAGCGATTGTCTTGGACAAGAGCTACTATGGCTCTGAGGAGTCGAGAATGTTGATCGAGGTGCTCTCTTTGTCGCAGGCACCCAGTTTCAAAGATCGTCAGACACTGCAGAAAATATTCGACTTGTTCATTGACTCTGAGTACTGGTTCATGATATTCCAGTATTGTAAAGACAAGAATTTTGGCAAGTTCAAGATGAACAACACATCAGCGGAGAAGTTGGAGGCCTTGTCCGAGAAGTTTGATTTCTTTGACAAGTTCAAGCAGTTCAAGTACGTTCCTGTGAAAATGTATCTGAACAGGGAGAAGGCCAACAAGGTTGTCCAAGAGGAATAACAATCTCACCTGCATGCATATATAGTTTTAATTTACGTTTATGATAGAGCCAGCTGGTGGAGGTTTTGCAACGCTACTGGGAGAATTACCCTACCGGATATGGCTAGTACAGTGTTCGCACCAATCCTTTACTGTGTATGAGCGAGCTCAGAGACCTTTCAAGTAGCTGCTCCTATGGTCTTTCCTGCTTTCCTGCTTTCCTCTTTCCGCCGTTTCAATGAAAGCGTTGTGAAATTATTTCACCCAGAAGCTCACCACCACCTGTCGAAAATTTTCGAGCCAATAAAACCAGCACAATTACCAACCACAGAGACTCAATGTCCATTGAGCCCGCCGCAAAGAAAGCAAAGATGTCCTCTGCCCTGAGAATCTGCACCCACAGTGGTTCCTTCCACGCTGACGAGGCGCTTGCCGTGTTCATGCTCAGACTGCTGCCTAAGTTTGCCGATGCCCATTTGACGCGTTCCCGTGACCCTAAGCAATGGGAGGCCAGCGACATTGTTGTTGACGTTGGTGGCCAGTACGACGGCATCAAGTTTTTTGACCACCACCAACGTGGCTTTGAGGAAACTTTCTCTGAGTCGTACAAGACGAAGCTGTCGTCTGCCGGTTTGGTTTACAAGCATTTTGGCAAGGAGATTATCGGCGAGGTGGTCAAAACGCAGGACTCGAAGGTGATTGACTTGCTGTACGAGAAGGTGTACAAGGAGTTCATCGAGTCTTTGGACGCCAACGACAATGGTATCAACAAGTACGAGACTACTTCCGAGGCCCGATTCAAGGACAGGGGCATAACTTTGCCATCGCTGGTGTCCAACTTGAACCCGTCTTGGACTGGTGAGCAAGGCGACGCTGTCTTTGACAGACAATTCCTTGTTGCTTCAGAGCTGATGGGTAATGCCTTTGTCAACCTTGTCAAGTCCTTTGGTCTGTCCTGGTTGCCAGCCAAGACTATTGTCCAGGAGGCTTTTGACAACAGATTCGAGGCTCACTCCTCAGGTAAGATCCTGTTGCTGTCGCAATTCTGTCCATGGAAGGAACACTTGTACACGATCGAGAAAGACGCTGGAAAGGAGGGCGAGGTCCTCTACGTACTGTTCGAGGACTCGAGCAAGAGCTGGAGAATCTCCACTGTGTCCCTCACCAGTTCCTCTTTCGAGAACAGAAAGCCGTTGCCAGAGGCCTGGAGAGGTTTGAGAGACGAGGCGTTGAGCGAGAAGACCGGTGTCGAAGGATGCGTTTTTGTCCACGCTGCTGGTTTTATTGGCGGTGCCAAGACCAAGGAGGCCGTGTTGAAGTTGGCTGAGATGAGTTTGCAATAAATGTCTATTTATGGGCTGTGTGTGTGTGTGTGTGTTTTTTTTTTTGCCCGCGTTGATACGTAATAACGCGTTTGACGTGTTTCAAGACTTACCCGATTCGGCATTCTATGGGTTTCATTTAATGGTCGCGTGTTCGTAGCAACAGTCGTTGTGGAGAGCAGCAGGGAAAAATCAGGGGGAGTGTCAGTGGGGTATCTCCTTGAGCCAGTGAGGAAAATGGTGTAACGCGCCTTTGCGCATGTTTGTATTGAAAGTTGTGATTTGTGTGCCTGAGCATTCCCGGCCCAGACACCCACACACCGAAGGAAGAAAACACTGACAATTGTGCAGGTGTAGTTATGGACTCCCCCCCCCC